>JACEIK010003939.1:61310-143427 GCA_018107945.1 Datura stramonium
CATAGTCTTATTTTGATTATATAATAACTGATTTTAGGATAATATATTTTACTTACATACTAAACACAAGAAAATAAATAAGAAACAACTTACTTTTTTTTCATGAAAAACATTTTTCGCGGTACCAAACACAACCTTGATAAGATAACAGTCCCACTGCATTTTGGAGGTGATCCGAAAAGCTCTAATCATTTTATTAAATGCTAATCTTCAATAAAAGATCACTATATGTATTGTAAAGACGTTCACACCTAAAAAAGAAAATCCCAAACTAGCGTTTACACTAGTATTTTCAATATTTTGTTAAATTTAAGTATTTACTTTTTAAGAATTTGCATGAATAATGATAAATAATACAAAGAGGGACAAAAATAAATGTAAGTCGTAAGTCGTAACAACGTCATTTTGCATTAATAGAAATTTAAGAAAATATCTAAAATATTTTTTAAGAAAAGTAAGACTTGTATTAATTGTGGTTGGTAAAGCAGATTCACCCCCTTATTCTCTCCTGGATTTGAAAATTTTGTCCTTAACAAAGGAGTACAAAAGTTGAACCTATCTGTCAAAAAAGGACTTAATTATCTTTTCTTCTTATCACTGTCTGGAGAAAACAGTCAGTGACAGAGATGAAAGGAGGGAAAAAGAAGAATCCCGGGTTGCCATCAGGTACAGAGACGCCACCTTCTGACGCTGTTGCCGGCGACATAGACAATGGTGTCAGTTCTGAGCAGCCTTCTGAAGTTGAGGAGCAAGAAAGAGATGGGGGTGCTGAAGGGGCTGGTGAGGAAGAAGGGGATATCGGAGAGGAAGATGATGAAGACGTGGGAAAGAACTATGAAGAGCAAATCCAAGAGGGATTGGCTGATGCTGAAAAACCCAAACTCGCTGAAGGGTTTTATGAGATTGAGGCCGTAAGAAGAAAGAGGATTCGAAAGGTCAGTTTCGTTGGTTTGATTATTAAAGTATTTCTGATTGAACTACATGGTATCCCAGCCAGCCAGCTTGGGCATAAATTGTTTCATGTGAAGCATTTTTCTTCTTTTTTCTCCTTTTCGTTGTTACCTTTTTTATCCTGATTTTGTAACTTCAATTTTGATGTGGTTTTTATGGATTCGCGAATCTTGAAAATGCTGGAAACAAAGGGCAAGGTTCAGTATCTAATCAAATGGTAAGTTTACTATATCATATATGTATGAAGTTGTTTACTTTGCTTCCCATTTTCCTTTTTTTTGAAATTGTGAAGACAGAAAACCCGTGAATTTTGGTCGGTTGATGGACAAGATTCTGTTTTTTACAGGCGAGGCTGGCCGGAGACTGCAAACACATGGGAACCTGTGGAGAATCTGATGACGTGCTATGATGTTATTGATGCATTTGAAGAGAGGTGTTCCTTTTACTTCCACATTATTTGTCCATTACACTTTTACTTGAGTATACTACTTAGCAGACTTGCTTTAATAGGAGGACGGGATGTTGATTTTTTGGCCTCTTTTTCTTATTTGTTGTGCTTTCTTTTGCCTTTTGAAGCTTGCAGTCAGGAAAACAGCAATCCACACATAAGCGGAAGCGGAGGCATGGGGTTACTCACACTCAAATCAAAAGAAAGCAGCAGCAGCAACATTCCCCTGCAGATGCTACATATAATGTGCCTGCAGTGAAGGTTAGGATAATTGAGGAACCTGTGCCTTCACCTCGTTTGGCTAGCTTGAATGTGATTGATCATGCAGATAGTAATGGTAGTGGTTTGAATAGTATCCAAGTGGACGAAGTGGTGAATGGCAATGATTTGAAGTTGGATTCCTCTGTAAAAGAAATTGAAGAGCAAAACGAACTGCTGTTAAAGCTTAGTGAACTAAAGGGAGTGATGGCAGCAAAAGAGACCTCTGTGGATAGATCTGGCAATGGCTTGACAAGTGGATTTTCAACAGCCAATGGAACAGAATCACTTCAATCTGGTCGCTACACAGGAGCTAAAAGGAGGAAGTCTGCTTCTGTTCGGAGGTTTAAACAGGAAACTACTTCAGGTGTAGTGAATGATCCCCAAAATGCTGTAGCAAATGCTACTAGTGGCCCTTTGGTTGCATTCATGCCGGAAGGAATTCATGATCATGGATTTGTGGGCAATGCTTTGGGTTGTAATAATAAGCGTGATGACTTCAAAGATACATGTGCCATAACAGAAATTATCAAGCCCATGAGCTATTCAGCATCTATTATATCAAATGACTTGCAGGATGTGTCTGTGACCTTTCTAGCTAAGAGGTCTGTGACTTCTTACCTACTTTCTTGTTTTATTCACATTTATCTTCGTGTCTATTATGTTTCGATGTCACTCAGATGCAAAGAATCTTAGCTTCACCTTTCGATAGAGTGAAATTAGTGAACTTCTTTCGAACGAACAAAAGATGTGCTGCAGACTAAATTTTTGTTACTCACTTATCTAACTTACTTCAGTTATTCTTGGATGTAACTGTTGTCCGGATGCTATTCGTAAGATTAATTGGCTTTTCTTGATCATAATGTTGCTGTCAGTGCCTCAAGATTCAAATCGTCTTATCTTGGTGTCTGTTGTCTTTTATTCTATTCCATGGTAATGCAAAGTTTTTTATGTTCTTTTGGAATAGAATATGTCAGTTGGAGTCCAGTGGTTGATCCTAAAGAGAACTAGGTTTCAAGCTGTGTAGGATGCGCTGAAATCCTTGAACAAAGAAAAAAAAACAATCTTAGAGAGAGATATTCTGATCAGAAATTCATAGAGGTCTTTGACTAGAAAAAAAAAAGAGAAAATGGACTATAATTTATCTATATTGATTTCCTTAGGAGACTTTCTTGGCTTGTTAGGTTTTCAGAGCATTTATCATTTACTTAATTAATCCATTTAACCCGGTTAGTTTGAGCTTGTTTTGCTACACTTAGTGATTAAGAAGTGATTTCCCCTTATCAATTGATCATTCCTAGCTTGCATCGAATTAAACCACATGCTCCACCGCTTGTGGGGGGCCCTCGTCAATTTATTTGAGTTTCACTCTTGCGAACGTACTCTCCAGGCAGGATATTTAACATGTTAGCTACAACACTGCATGGGTAGATATGCACAACACCTAGCATCCATTGTTTACAGCTAGGACTACTGGGGTATCTAATCCCATTCAGTCCAATAGCTTTCGTCTCTCAGTGTTAGTGTCGGGCCAACAGGGTGTTTTCGTCGTTGGTGTTCTTTTCAATCTCTACACATTTCACTGCTCCATCGAAAATTCCCTCTATCGTTATCTTACTCCAGCTTGGTAGTATCAACCACCTGTCTAAGGATGAGCATTGGGATTTGATAGCTGACTTAGAAAGCCACTTACAGATGCTTTACACCAATTATTCCAGATAACGCTTGCATCCTCTGTATTACTACGGCTGCTAGAACATAGTTAGCCGATGCTTATTTCCCAAATATCGTCATTGCTTCTTCTGTGGGAAAAGAAGTTCACGACTCGTGGGCTTTCTACCTTCACGCGGCATTGCTCCGTCAAGCTTTCGCCCATTTCGTAAAATTCCCAACTACTGCCTCCCAAGGAGCTTGGGTCGTGTCTCAGTCCCACTGTGGCTTATCATCCTCACGGACCAGCTACTAATCAACATGTTGAGGGCAGGGGCGATGCTAAAGGGAGGCAAAAGAGTTCAATTGAATTCCCATCGCCAGAAAATTGTTTTGTGCAAATAAGATAAATAACTCTGTTTTGGTTTTCTATGAACTATTGAACCACTTTGACATTAGGGAAAATTTTAGCCTAGTGGCAAAGGGGTTGAAAAAGTGCTTTACGTCATTGGGTCAAGTCTTAGGTATGACATTAAAGTATTTTTTGAATCCCTTGTTGTGAATTCTTGGCTCCACCACTGGCTGAGGGTGGATCTGGAGCAGGAAAATGAGAGAGAGTAGGTTCAATAGGGAGTAGACATGAGCAAAGTTCGTGGATCAATGGGCTAAATTAAGAGACAAATGAGAGAAGTTCAGAGGCTCGATAAGTCGAGTTGAGCGAGAAGTTCAGGGAAATATGATAAGTATAGAAAGATGATTGTGAAATGGATTTACCAAAGTTTGGATCTAATACTGTATAAAAGAATTTGAGCATCCAACCAAAGGCTCTAGGCGGAGCGGTCTAGGACATTATAAACCCATTTGAAAACACTTACATATCCAATAAGGAACAAGTGTATTCCTTGACAAACATGAAATCCCAGGAAGCAGTGAAGTGAATATGGCCATTCGTACAGATTGTCAAATCAGCCTGATGCCACAGTATCTAACTATAGACACCAATACACTTGGAACTTCACTTTCAGAAGGAATCTCAATGATTGGGAAGCTAGAAAAGTAACAGCTTTGCTTAATCTTTTTGAACCTTGCCAAATGGAAGCAACGTAGCAAGGATCATTTTAGTGCGAAGTCTTGCTACTAGACCTATACTTAGTCACACAATCAACAAAGTTCTAGGTTCTGGCCTTGGCAGATGTGGAAAAGCGGAAGCACCTTATATAGTTGCCTGCTGCACCATATATAGTTGCTTGCTGCTATTGGTTAGTAGCCAATAATGCTTGCCTGACTCATGAATACCTTTCAAAAAGGGTGTCTTTCTATGTAGCAAATGGCATGTAGGGAGGATGCAGAAACCATAAGCCATTTATTCATTCATTCCAAAGCAACAGCTCTACTCTGGCACATATTTCTCAACTTGGTAAACCTAAAATGAGTTGTCACAAGTAACACCACTGAAGTGCTACATTGTTGGAGCAACGGCAGACAAAGGAAAAAGAAAACATAGTGGTGCAAGACTGTCCCAATGATATGAATCTCCTTAATAGAGTCATGGTTACAATGATCTTTGGGTTAGTACTTTATTTTGTAAAAACCTTTGAAGTTATTTCCTCATTTATATTATAAACTCATCTCATCCTTTTTTTCAGAAAAAAGTAGGAATGGCATTTATAATATGTCAAAGTTTCTCTTAACAGTGTCTACCTACAAGCCTATTTTGCATAAATGCTCATCTTAGCTCCCTTATTCCAGCTCATGCTCATAAATACATACTTTAATTGCTCCCACCCACTACTGACTACAATTTCACAACTTGAAATGTCTGAGTAACTAGCCTGATTCCAGCCAGAAACACCACCACCTCTGCATTTCAAAACCACAGAAACCAGTGCCAACAGCAGAATCCATCCAAATACGGAAAAAGAAGGGAATGAAAGTTGATGTATTGTTTTTCAGGTAAAGTATCAATTTTCCGTTGGCACTTGTGTTGGGCATGGTGATGGTGGCTTGGCGGTGGTTGATGAGTTTTTTGATTTGTACAGTGTGTGGGTCAGAGAATTAGTAATCAAGAGTGAATGGAGAAGGTTCAAGGGGCTGAGCAGGGTTTGATGAACATTTTACTTGAAGAGTATATCTGAATCTTACGAACTGCTTCTCCTTTCTATATTTATGTTTTTTGATTGTCTGTTTGTTTTCGTTCCATCATTTCAAAGAAAAATCTTGAGAAACTTTGATGGAAGTTGGGATCAATAAGGTTCAAGCTCTCCTTTGCCTTGCATTCTCATTTCTTATATGCTTTCTTTTGGTTACTTGTTCCCCCAGAAGTTATATAAGAAAGAAACCCTCTTGTGATCGGGATGAGCTAACTGCCCTCAAGATTTTGTGTTTTGTTTTGTTCCCTTTAGTATGTAGTTTGCTTATACTGTAATTGGGTTTTTGAGTGTTAGAGTGGGTCAAAGTCCCACATTGGTTGGGGAATGGACTGACGGTTTGTTTATATGGACTTGGCAATCCTCCTCTCATGAGCTAGCTTTTGGGGTTGAGTTAAGTCCAAGTGTCATATCTTTCCATGGTATCAGAGCCAGGTCCATCCCTGTTTGGGCTTCCGATCCATGCTCTAGTTAGTCATGGGTGTGAAGGGGGATGTTAGAGTAGATTACAGTCCCACATCGGTTGGGAAATGGATTGACAGTTTGTTTATATGGAATTGAGCAATCCTCACCTCATGAACTAACTCTTGGGTTATGTTAGGCCCAGGTGCCATATCTTCACATAGAGTATTCCAAATATGAAACTTAATGTGACTTTTGTGATAATTGTGTTTATTATGATGCAGCAATTTTATGTATGCATGTAGGCGTCTTCTTGGATGGGCAATGCATGTAGGTGTTATCAGTTTGATTACATCCACGTCTCTTCCTTTTCACTCATGGTTTGACAATTCTCATCAGCTTAATCAGCTTTTACCTAGTTGAATACTTGCATTAGTGCCTAGTTCCTTGGATAGGCAGCTACCTTGTCACTTAATGATCTAGTTCTATGTTGTCAACAGTCTTATTTTGGTGTATCTTTTTTAAGATTTTAGGGTATATGATGGGATTTTGGTATGACTTCCTGCAGGTCCGATGGAAAGGATGTTATGATTGGATAACAAGTTTCTGAAGATTAATAATCCACTTTTGGTAGCTGTTCTTCTTTCTCCTATTAATACTTTCATCATCATAAATGCTTGTCAATTATTTATAGGGACCTTCTCTGGTGTTTCAAAGCTACACCTACCTCTTCTCTTAATATATCATCCCCAAGGACCTCTGTGCATGAGCTTATGTAAAAAACGTTGAAAAATGTGTTTTGTTAAAAATAATCAAATTGCAGTTGAGATAATACTTTTGTAGCTTTGATATGTAACTTATTATACTATCCAACTTTCAGGAATCATCACTTTCACTGAAAATTCCTTTATGAATCTTAATTAATTTAGAAATAAAAAATATGTTTGATTCTTTGTCATTTAAGGTTTGATGATAGTCATTTTATGTGTTATTGATAAAAAAATATTAATCTACTGGAATGTGAAGTAATATAGGAAAAGTTTATTTAATTGTAACAAAACTGAATAGGTTAATGTGAGTTCATCTCTGTGTGTTATATATTATAGCATTAGATTGAATTACTTTGCTCTTTTGCAGCTGATAAACTTTTACGAGCAGCATCTTCGATATCATCACTCAATGAGTGGCTGCTGTGAGATGGAACTGGTCTAGCTCGACTTGTCTCTATGTATAGAGTTGAAATTTTGTAGCAACAGGCTGCTTCTTAGGTACTAAACTATTGGAATACATTTATTAGGGAGGTCAGTACATCAATAGAGTTAACAACATATCATGGGAAACCTTGCATTAGCTGCAGTGCCCCAAAAAAAAAAAGGAAAACAAAGAAACTAGGGTTAAAGTTTTATGTAAGAGTGTCACCCAATATATATTGCAATGTATTTAATGATAATATTCTCTTTTGACATAATAGGTGGCAAAAACATTATAGGTTCAATAGCTTCACATTCACAAATGTATCTGTGTTGGTGGAATTGCTCTGCTGGACATAATATGTTATTGTAACACCTTATGTTAGATGAACAGAAGAGGAGAATGATTTTTAATCTAGCTGAAGGACTTTGTTTAATGTTGGATCTTAGCTCTCTTTTATATCTCAATTGAACATATTTTTTTCCTTTTTCTAAAATGATGTGACATTGTGTGTTTGTCAGTTCTTTGAACAATTCTCTGCAATGTCGGGGCATCCTTGGTTTGCATTCAAGTGTTTGGGTAAGAATTTTGAGAACATGCTATACAGAGATCATGTATACTCCTATGTTAAAAACTATGAGACATTACTGCTGCAGAGCTCCAAGTGGAGAAAAGAAAAAGGAAGATATAGAGGATGGGAAACGCTGAAAAGTCAATGATACCATTTGTAAATGATTGATGTTAGATCAACAAACCTTTTGCTTTATTTGAAAATCTAACCATCCTCAACCTATTCATCCACCAATGCATTTACTTTAATAATTGATTAGGATATCAAAGTTGTAAGCCTTTTCTTTACCCAGGATTTCTATACCCTGGTATTTCCCCTAAATATGAACTGAAGATGTTGGAGAAACCAAAGATTAAATGGGTTTAAGCTTGGATACCATAAGCACATTAAAGTTCACTTATCGATTCATTGTTTGTTTCAATTTATGTGAAGTTATTATTTTTTTAAATTAATTTAGAAAATAGATAGTGATTTGTTCCAATTTATGTTTTATATTTTTAAAAATTAATTTAGAAAAGAATGATTTCTTTTTAAATTTAAATATAATTTAATTTGAATTTTTTCATTTATCTTTAATAGCAAGCTTTTATAGCAACACAACATGACACAGATGTCTGATTTTAAAAAAAAATTATGTATCAGTCAAATAAGTTTACATAAATTGAAATGCACATGATGTAAGAAATACCGAAGTAATTATGATTCTAAAATTTGCTTTAATCCTTTTATTCGAGAGCAAAACTTGATACAACAACTTGAAGAGTACTATAACAGATAGAAATGAATTTGCTTGCATACAGTAATATCTTAAAAATTTTCTGGACAATATTATAACTTTTAATCGTCATATTAGCTCACGTAGATTAATTTAAAATAGATGAAAAAGAGTTTAAAATGTTCTTAAATTATATGAAGTTGAACAAAAATGTCCTTTTATAATTCGATGCAAAAATGCTTCTATTGTTAATAACTTGGTCCAAAAATACATTGCTATTAATAGTTTTGATCCAAAAATGCCTTTATTGTTACTTTTGGTCAAAATGTCATTTTCAATAAATTTTATTTCTTTTCTTTTCCTAATAAAACACTATTTTAAAGAACCCTTTTCTTTCTTTTTTTCTTTTAAAATTTCTTTAACTAATAAAAAGTGAAATAATCTTTTTCTTTATTATCTCGTTTTATTAATTGAAATATAATAATTATGCTTACTTTTAATTGATAATATAGGTCATATACATTAGCCATAGTAACTTTATCATCAAATTTTATTTAAATAATGATTAAAAAAGTTCCTATAAATAGAAAATACTTTTATTTCAAATGAATTGAAATAGGATGAGCATTTATTAATATATTTCTCATTTTAAGTTAAAATTAAAATAAAAAGATTAATAATAATTTTATTGATGATATTTTAGAGATATATTGTGATTTGAAGCAATGTAACAAATTTTCATATATTTATAGTATTGTGATTTTTGTATCTTAGCTTTAAAACCAAGGATCATATTAGCAAATGTTTATCCTTCTTCAATTCAAAAAAAGATTAAGGGCAGTTTAGTAGTGAGAAATCGTGATATGAAATTATATAAGATAAAGTTTGAAGTTTTGTTTGAACATGCAATTTGGGGAATTTTTAAGTTGTATTTTTCCTCATAAACATAAGAACCTTATAAGTTGTAAAAATTATTTAAATTATGAGTGCTTGCCTCTGATGCTAACCAAATAAGTAAGAATTCATAATAAAATATAATACACTATCACAAAGTCATTCTAAAAAAAATACAACTTAAAAATCGAACTTTTTAGTTCGGCCAAAAAGTAAAATTAAGCATGGTTGCGGTGTAATACTCTTTATATATAATCCTCCATAGTCTGGAGACAAAGGTTGACAAACTATTTATATCCAATATAATAGTTGGCAAGGTTGTTACATTTATTAAATAAATTATTGGTATATATAAAATGGTGGACTTTTTTTTTATATAAAATATAAACTTATGAGTTAAATTTTACATTGGAAAATCTCATCTCATGAAATGAAATCTCAAATCAAGTTTTTGAAATTTGAGATTTCATCTCACCTTGATTTAAAATTATGAGGATTAAATAAGCGTGTCAACCGATTTAAATGCATGTTTCAAATCATGACATGAAATCGCATGTCAAGCCTACTAAGAAATAAAAATATTCTTATTTTTGGTTAGAGAAAATATTATGGAATTATCTAAGTGAAATTAATGATGAACTATTGGGTTCTTATACATATACTAGTTTACAAATACGTGTATTGCACGTGTATTTCATTCTAATTAGTAAAATTAAAAAAATATTAAAAAGGATTACAAGTTAATTATGCATATGGAATTGTTTGATTATTAATTTAAACTTGAATTTTTAAAAATTTAAATTAAATATTAGCAATATCATATGATTATAAATACTTCAAGTCATAAAATTTGTATCCTTATCTTTAAGATATTGTAACCTCCATATTTTTACTACAGCCCTACACATATCAAGAAGTTGTTGTCGGATAGAATTAGTAAGTAGTAAAATTTGTAAGGAAATTCTATTTACATATGTCTTTATTAGGATGGCTAGTAGATCATTGTCAAACCCATGAATCTTTTCATCTGGGTGACGGAAAATATTAGTTGAATTATATTTGTTATATATATAATCATTATTAAATATGACATGATAATAGGTTAACATCGATGCATTTTGTGTGAGCATGCAACACCAAATTAGACAATAATTAAATTTTGAATCATGCATTCTAGAATATAGAATTGCATATAAAAAAAATTCTCCCCTTGAGTTCATCTGCCATTTTGAATTTCTTTTTTTAATATTCATTTTTAAAATGAACACCATCGTCAATTTTGGCAAGGAGAATTGTAAATACTTCTACCTTGAATATGAGGGTAGAGATAAATTATGTGGGACAAAAGACTAAAATCAATTAAAGAAAAACAAAATGAATAGTTGCTAGCATTTTCCTTCTCTTATAGCATCAGGAAAAGAAATTTTAGAACAATACTTGAACTTATTCTAACTATATCTCATATTTGCATATGTAGAGGTTTGTCACATATTGAATAAAGATAAAAAGGAATATAAAAAAAATAAAAACGTCGAACAAAAAAAGATGCTGCTACCCCAAGAGTTTTAGGAAATGAATAAGAATGTTGTATTTTATATAGTTCTTAATCTCTTGATTAGTATTCTTTGGACTTCCCAATCACATTGGAGTATTAATTAATTGAATTAACTTATATTTTAGTTAATTTAATCTGCCTACATTTAATAATATATTTCAACTATTTAAATTCTATAATGATACTAATGAAGAGAGAAATGTATTTAATGAGAGAATAAATTACATAGTTATATTGAAGATGAAATGTAAAAATCTTGATTATGTTATATTAGAAATGCAACTCAATTATTCATATATTTGATCGTTTAATATATTAATTTTTAAATGTTTTTAATAAAAAATAATTACATGTAATTAATGAAAAATACTCAATTATATTAGTTATAGGTAAGATTTATCCATACCTCGCACCATTTTAATAATTATATTAATTTTTTTATGTTTTTAATTTTTTAAATTTAAATAACTAAATATTGTAAATATATTTAAACACTCTTTCTGGTCGCCGAATTAAGATGATTAAATTTGAAGTTCTAATTCATTTTATTATTAACATTTAATTATTTTTTAAAAAAAAAAAAAATTCACAACACGAAAATTAAGAGTTTTAGTCTAGACTCTTGAATTATTAAATCTATACAAGTAAAATTATATTTATTTTTCTTTAAAAATATATAAAAGAAAATCTATTTTAAGAAAATTAACATATTCAATGCTTTAAAAAAAATAAAAAAAAGAAAAAAGAAAACAATCGCCACATGATGGCACAATCTTTTATAATCATAAAAAAAAGAGAAAAAAGATAAATAGGATCCTTGGTCAAAAAGAGGTGTCACATCACCTATTCTATGCTTGAATAATATATATATATATATAATTATTAATTAGTTAATTTTGATTTTTAAATATTATTATTTAATTTTAACATTTTTATTTTTTTTATTTTTTTTATTTTTTTTATTTTTTTTATTTTTTTTATTTTTTTTATTTTTTTTATTTTTTTTATTTTTTTTATTTTTTTTGTATTTTAATAATTAACAAACAAATCAACAACCAAAAGTTATATAAAATTAAATATAAAAACAGAAAAAAGAATATTAAGTTATAAAATTTTTAATTTAATTTAATTTTAAAAAAACACTACTACTATTTAATTAGATATTTATTGTCTTAATTTACTATAGGGTAAATTAGTAATTTAACTTTTAAGATAGAGCCTTCCCACTTATATATAATTAGTTTACCGGACACGTGCTTCGCATGTGTATATACGCAATTAAATAATTAAATATAGAGTTGTGATAAGTGTAAATTTAAAATAATTGGTGGTATTTTGGTTACTTGTAGTTTGATAATCATGCTTTGATGAAGATTAAGTATAAGCGTGACAGGATCACCTAAATAAAATGAAAACAAAAAAAATTTCAACACTTATACGAAAAGTGCAAGAATTACATAAAATACAAGTTACCATGATGGAGGTATAAATATAAACCACGAGCCAAGAGTAAATTGAATGCAGGTTTGAGCTAAACACATCAAGTTTATGGATGTTTCATACAAACCCAAAATGCGGCAAACAGAGCAAGCGAAGGTAAATCAGAAAATATTTGAAAAACTATCAAAAGAAGAAGAAAGAATGTAACAACTTCATATTACTTATTAAAAGGTGTAGAGTATGATCATGACACAAAAATATATATTTTTCAATATATAGTTTGTAATAAGTACGATTCTTCATTTGAGGATTATGCATAAATCTTATTATGTGTAGAAGGCTTAGAAGATGAAATAATTGAAAGTTGAAAATGTAATATATGAAATAATAATTAAAAAAATATAAAAGTGTAACCTACAATAATTATTGGCGGGTGAAACAATCCTCCTCATTTACTCGGATCAATGAATAACTTTATTCATATGTAAATATATATATATATATATATATATATATATATATTAGATATTTAAAAGAGTAATAATTACTATTTAATTAATATTTTATTATATTTTAATTTTATATTTTTAATTAATTTAACAAATACAAAATAATATCTCGTCGATGTATCTTTAATACAATATAATATATAATAATAACTAATAATAATAATAATAATAATAATAATTATTATTATTATTATTATTATTATTATCTAGTTAGTTAGTTAGTTAGTTATTAATTATTATTATTATTGTTGGTGTTGTTGTTGTTATTATTATATTATTATTATTATTATTTATTATTATTATTATTATTATTGTTTATATTTATATATTTATTTATTTATATATATTTGTTATCATTATTATTGTTTATATTTATTTATTATTATTTACTTATTTTAACTTTTCACTTTTGTCTTCCCACTTATTTTAATAATAAATATATAAATATGATATGATATGATATGATAAAATATTAATATTTAATTGTATATATATAATTAAATTTTCCCAATTTAGTGGTGAGCAAAATGGTAATCCTAACTTTCAACTTAGGGGCTTTCCCCTTATATAATAATATGATATGTGAAAATTAATAATGGGTTACCCAATATTTTTATTTAAAAATTTAAAAAAGAAGTATGTTATTAGGAAAATGATATTTGATCTAAAGTATCAATATGGACATTTTTGGACCAAACTACTAACCTAAGAAAATTTTTGGCTCAAAATATTAATATGAAGTATTTTTGAATCAAAATATTAATGATAGAAATATTTTAAATTAAATCATTAAAATTAATAAATAAAGAAAAAGTTAAAAAAATAAAAAATTAAAAATATTTTTAATTCTCCTCTCTAAATAAAACACCAAATAATTTCCGTGCATATGAATTAAACTCTAGACAAGTGACAGTACTCATGAACCATACAATTAATGGATTACACAAAGATTCGAAACCCCACCCATTTCCCAACAACTCGTCCCCATATTATGGATGGGTTGGGAATAATAATGTATGGGGTGGTTTAATTAATAAATAAGTTATTTTGAAATAATTAATTTTGATTTAGTAATTTTGATTATTATTCTATTTTCAATGAATAATAAAAAATAAATATGAGTTTATTTGATGTTTGATTGAGCTAAAATGCTGAGATAACTTGGTTATTTAGATTTTATCTCAATCCAAATATGAAATAAATTCATATTTAATTTTATTTTTTTAAAAGTTTAAAAATAAAATCATACATGGGTATTTTAAAATTATTAAATTCAAATTAATTATCAAAATAATTTATTTTCTTAGAAAGTATTTAAGTGAAAAAGCATTTCCCTTAATTATATATGTATATCCTCGCAGTCGCAGGCGGTGATCTATGCGAGAATCCAGCGACCCATTAATTTATAATATATAAATAGAAATGAAAAGCTGAAAATGACAAAAGCAACAAAACCTTTAATCGGCTTTAAGTGCTGCTCCCAAAAAGGTACAATAATCCCATACCCCTTCTTTCTTCATTAATTTAATTCATCAATCAAAACACCTGCAGAAGGTTATGGAGATGAGATTGCAAATGTAGCTAGCTAGTGTCTGGTGGTGTTGAGCTGCTGTTGAGTTGTGTTGTGAATTTGGAAGAGATCTCGCCGGTCACCATGGCATACATTTCTTCTCACATTCTCAAGGTAAACAATGCAGACCCAATCTTCTCTTATATCAACGGATTGAATATGACAGATACATAATTTTTTTTCACATTAATTAATTAATTATACTAACTGGAGTAATATATGTATATATAATTTGATGCAACCATATCATAAAAAGAATTTGGAAGTGTCTTTTTGTGTTCGTTTCCCTAATTTCACACGGAAATCGCAATAGGATTGAAGAAACAGCGATCCTTCCTCTTTTCTGGAGATTCGATGTCCTCAGGTCACGTATTGGCTGCCCAATGACCGATTTGTGGGCTTGGGCCTTAGTCAAAGACCTTTAAGAAAAAGACAAGAGAAAATGGTCATGTATATGAGGTTTTAGGTTCTATTTGGTCCTAATGTATAAACATCTTTAAATGTATTTCATAGTGATCCTAAGTCATGTAAGTTATTATTATTTTTGCTGTGAAAATAAATTGACGCCTTTGTTTCAATCTAGGGTCAGGGATTTTTATGTGGATTATGAAATTGGATTATACAATGGGAAGATATCTTTATTTAGTAGTGTTAATAGCTCACATTCAGTGTATATGCTTCGGTCTTTGTTTATTTCGACAATATAGGTTGTGATTATTTTTACTTATATGGCTTTATACTACAGATTATTTTTTAAAATACATTAAGGGTCTGTTTGGAAATCCTGCCTGTTAATTGAAATTTGTATAATTATTAGGGTAATAATTACACAGCTTAGTAATTACATTGATCTGTTTGTTTGTCATAATGTAATCACAGTATAACTAAAAGCGTATTGTTTGATTGTATAAGTATAATTTTAGATTAAAATTTTTAAAATAAAAATTAATTAACAAAAGAGGATTAATGTTTAAAATATGTGTTATCTTTATAAATAATATTAAATTAGGTACTAAGATACAAATTGTCTCTGAGAAATATATTAATAAATAAACATATATTTTTGACTAATATTATAAACAATAATTAGAATATATTTTCAAATTAACAATAGAACCAAGTTACATTTTTTGAGAACATTATGAAATGCATGTTTGACAAAAATATTAATATTATAAATATAATGTCATAAAGTTATTTGGAAATATTTGACAAACATAATTTATCAATTTTAAGCTGAAAAATAAATGACATGCAATGTGAAATAACAAGTCAATATTACTAAAACAAATAAATTAGATCCGAAAATATAACATAAATTTAAAATTAAGAAAAAAAAGTGACATAATACTCTTATTGCAAATTCCAACATAACTCAAATTAGTTCTGACACAACTTAAGTAAATATATTCAAAAGAAAAGGAAAGCACAAGTCTATGACATCATTCAACAATGGAATTCTACTTTAATTCAAAAATTAGAATAATAATACATTTATGTCAAATAGGAAAATAACAAAAAAGTATAAAATACGAGCAATTGCAGCTGGAATCACAGAAGTAAAGGAAATGAGAAGAAAGAAAATGAATGATAAATATTACAAACTTAAAAAATTTTGAAAATTAAAATCAAATAATAAAAATAAAAAGAAATCAAATAATAGAAATAAAAATAAATTAAAATTAAAACAACGAAAAGAGTTTAAAAAGTGAGCTCATGGTATTCACAATGTAATTAGGCACAATTCTCACCTTCTCTTGGAAATTGGAATATAAATCTCCTTTTCAATTTTTAATTCCCCACCAACCATGTAACTACCGCTAAATAAATAGATCAAAATATATAATTGTTACATGAGTATACTCAAATTCAATTCTTGGTGACTTTCAACGAGGCTCTAAGGATCATTTCATTATATTTATACATTAAGGACTAAGGCCAAGTCAAAGCGCTAGATGACAGTTTCTTGAAAGCTTATTATAATATTTAGCCACCGTTTGAAATGTGGTGAGGGAATAATTAATTTTAAGACGAAATAATATTTAGACAAAAATAATCTTAGCTGAAACAAGAAATAACTCCAACACAGGATATTGGAGTTTAAAAATTTTCAAATAAGCAAAACTTTAATACAAGGAAAACACGCCCAAAATATTTCCTGTACTTGTCCACTAAACTTCGTTTAACACTATAACTACGAATAATTGTTTACCTCTACTTTTATTCAAAGTGAATTTAGCCTCTCACCCACAAATGCAGAACTAATTTTATGAGGAGCAGTGTATTACAAACGCCGCCACGTCATATATCATGTCAGAATCTAAGTTTTTGCTCTATTTTTCTTTCTTTTCATGTCCCTTGTCCACTTTCATCGTCTTCTTCCATTTTCCTAGAAATATAACTGATTCTGCTTAGCTCCCACAGATGCTTCCATTATCCACTACTCTCTTTACTTCAATTAATACTCTATCTCTCAGTACGTCATCCCAGCAAAATATCTCTTTTAAAATATCAGTAATCTTCTTAATCACAAAAAAATAGGAGGAAGAAAAAAGAAGATAAAAATACTCCAGCACAAACTGGTTGAAATAAGCAGAACAAAATAAATTACCTTGCCGGAAAAATGGTTGCCGACAAATGCGGATCTTTTCAGCTAACTGAGGATTTCCCTTAACCTCTAATCTATCATTTCCTTTTGATGTCCTTCTTTCTGTTACTCCATATTATCAAATTCATTCATATATTCTTTTTAACTAAAATATAATGTAGAAGAGGGCAATTTTTGATTAATAATTCATTACCTATCGGCCCTTAAACTTGCCTTGTTGGAAATTTCAGCAAGTATGGTGAAAATATATATGTGAATGTAGAATAGAAATTATGATATTATAAAGGAAATAGGAAGAAGAAAAGTGGGACGAAGACAAACATGAAAAGCAGGGAAACGAAATGAAAAAGAATAAGAAAATCTAAAATGAAAAATATTTTAGAAAAATAATTACGTACAGTGAATTTTATATAATCCAATAGGAAGATGACAAGTGTTTAATTTTGGCAGTTTTTAATATGTTTTTCTTCTTCTCACGAGCTTTATGGCAATTGATACCATATTCTCTATTAGGTCTGTCCGTGGGGTATGGCCAAGTTAGTCGCGTTTTCATGTTCTAACTGAACACTATTAGTTTTATTATTATCAAAGGATCACTTCGGATAAAACTAGGAGGGTAAATAATTATTCGTAAAGTTAAAGTGTTACACTAAGTTTAGTGGACAAGTTTGAGGGAGGGGGGATTCTTTGCGTTTCCCTTAATACAATATATTACTTCCTCTAGTTTCAAAATAAGTGGTATTTTAGCTGAATTTTATTTTAAAAATAAGTGATGTTTTACGTAATAAAAAAGACATTAATAATATTCTTTCCATTTTACCATTGTTTAAATGGATAGAGAGTTTACATGTCGAAAATATTAAAGAGTTACATCTTTCTCAACATATTTATTAGGGGTAAATGGATAAAAATATTTTTAATTTTAATATTGTAATTTTTAAATCTTATCATAATCCTTCAAAAGATTTAAACACCACTTATTTTGAAGCGGAGAGAGCAACAAAAATATTCCCTAAAATTTCGATAATTTAAAATTTATATTTTTTTTACTCAGATACCTTTCGAACTCTGAGCCACTAGCTGGGTTTCAGCTTCTACTGCTGAAGGATTGTATTTTGGAGTTCAAATGGACTTTGCCAAACTTTGGTTCTTCTTGGTGTTATTTCCCATAGGCCAAATAACCACTTTTCAGGATCGATAGTTAATATTTAACTATTTATACAAACATTAAAAACATATATAAACGTAAAATAAAACAAAATAAATAAAAATATTTTTATTTTTTAATTTGTCTTTTTTAATTTTTCAAAATTTTCAATAAAGTGTTGAAATATCACTTTGTTAAAATTCCAATATTTTCATGAATTTCGAACTTCAAAATTCTCATGCAATTTTGAATGCGTCACAATTCAAATTTTAGCATTTTTATGAAGTTTAAACTATTAAGTAATTTAAATTCCAATAAATTTTTTATAAACTTTTACTCTCAGTTCAAAAACTCATTGAAATGTTTTAGAGTTTTGCTAAAGTTATTTTTATTTAAATCTTTAAAATACAATATGGATCTAGCTAGATAGCCCTTATTTTTTTTAATTTAAAGTTATAAAATTAAAATTTTAATTACATGTTAAAATGCAGGTGGCAATAACTTTTTGCTATTTTCAGAAATATCTTTGTGTTATATTTAATTGCAATCATGTTTTTTCAAAAAAAAGTAACTTACTTCCATGGACAAAAAGTCAATTTTTTTCTTATTATTTTGAGTTTAATTTCACATACTTGCCTCTCACCAACATTGCACTTAAAAATTATCGAAACATTCTCGATTTGCTACTTCTTATAAGTCCTATTACATAGTATATTTTTAGGGAGTTACGTGAATATAATTTTTTAAAATTATAATTATAAAAGTTATAATTATTTTCTTAATTACATAATGTACAAAATATATCTTATATGTAGTTAAATAGATAAATATTGTAAATATGGTAATTTTTTAAATGACATAAGTAATAATTTGTTCCATAATTTTAGTAAAATTAAATATAGTAAAATTTATTATCATACATATATACTAAATTGTGTATTATTAATATTTTAAAAAAACTATTAAATTATTCATATATCATAATCCATAAAATTTTCTTTTACTTTAGTCTTTCACATATAAAGATTATGAATATAATATATTTAGGCATCATATACTATATATTATATTATGCATATGTGTACCAATATATTATATTATATTATTGAAGCATATATAGCGCATCTATTTTTATATTATGGACAATTTTTATTAATAAAAACATCATACATATACTTAAAAATATGTATTATATTATTACTTTAGTCTTTCAAATATAAAGATTATGAATATAATATATTTTATACACCATATACTATAAATTATATTTTGTATATGCGTATCAATATATTATATTATATAACTGGAAATATATATATTGCATTTATTTTTATACTATGCACAATTTTTATTAATAAATTTTTATACTATATTTTAAAATATTCAAGGATCTTAAAATATTTCAATAAAATAAAAGTAAATTTTAATAAATCAGAATTGATTTATAAAAAAATGGAGAAGAAAGGGATTTTTGGGAAATCAAATAAAAATAGAGAATTTTTTTTATTTTTTTAGTTCTTTAAAAAAAAAAAAAATAAATATGGGGATAAGATAGAGGAAATTTTGAGAAAACAAAAATGGAGAAGGGAGAGAGTTCTAGGAATTTTGAAAAAAAATAAATATGGAGAAGATAGAGAGAATTCTTGCAGGATTTTGGAGGATTTTTGAAAAGAAGAAGAAGAAAGATGAAAAAAAGAGTATTTTATATTATTTTATGTATTTAAATTATTATATTAGGTATATAATCTTTTTTAATATTTAATTAGAATATTTAAAATTATCAAATTAAAAAAACACAAAAACAACCAACAATTAAAAAAATAAAGATTTTAAATAGTTTGTATTTATGTAATTTTATTAAAAAAGTTGTAATTTTGTAATTACAATTTTAAAAAGTGGTATTTGTGTAAAGAAATTCTATTTTTATTTGTATAATTTACGTAGAAAAAATTGTTACAAAATTATTGGCATGCGACGCCAGCATATATTGTTGATTATCTTGTCGGAAAAAAGCATAATGTGTATTGTTATTGCGTCAATGGCTCATGATTTTCATGCGAAGATATGACGTACAAAATTGAAAGATTTTAGCTTGAAGTAATTCAACAACTTAATTAACTTGAAGATTCAACAAAAAAGATTTGGTAACTAAAAGTTAATTATCTCATTAGCTTTGCATATTATATTGGTAATGACCATCTTTTTCCCTTATGCTACTTTTATCCTAAATTAATTTGCTTTTCATTTAGGAACAACGATTATCGAGACTCTATATTTTCCTAATTAATTATAGAGGCGAGTAGAGATTTCTTGTTCTTTTATTATTTTAATAGAGAAAAATGACCTTTTAAATCTCTTATCCACACGCCTCTGCCACCCAGATGGCACCTATTTGTCCCAGCATTTTGAGACTTTAGCGGTTCTAAACATAATATATACCTCGGATCTAGGGATAAGATGTAGTTATGGGAATTTGAGCACGTTTGTCAGCTAAAACCTTTTGAATATGTCATTCAATATGCAAAGTTCTATTAGTTATTAAATATACTAATTGTAAGCGCAAAAAGTGAAGCAAACTCTTGAGATGGTTGCTTTATTTAGTTTTTGATTTAGCTCTTCCTTGCACGACTAACCAATGTACGGAGTCTTGTATTTTAGTTTTAATGTCTGTCTTCACATTGTCTCGAATTTTCTCTACTGCAGAATATGCTTGTCTCTTGTATTATTTTAGTCACCATTACTAGCTTTAAGAATCGGTTGTTCCAACCATGGGAGACAACTTAAATCACGAGTTCTTTCTTTGGATAATGCCTACGACAAAGAACAACATGTCCTCTCTTATTGATAATGCCTTTCGGCTTCCTTCTCCATTGCCAGTTGGCCTTGAGGTACTTTCTCTTCATCAATGTTGCTTAATTCTTCTCTAATGATTAGTATTTGATCACTTGTTAATAATGGTAATTTGGGCATCAAAATATTATCTCGGTATTTAATACTATACTTGATATTTGCAAATGTTGCTTTGGATCGGTAGTTTTATGATTTGAAATATGGCAAGCCAGCATGCTCAGGTGTATTTTTGTATTTGAAATCTTTGGTGGAATATTGTAATACCCTCTCAAGGAAATAATGGTTTTACGCTCACTATTTTAGCTTCATTTTCAAGTAAAGTTCATTTCCAACACAAGGTCTTCACGGAAATTTGGTGGATGCTTTGCAAGTGGAGTTATTGATCTTGGAGGGATTACATGTGTCTCGAATGGCATCATAACTAAAGTTTGGTCTACCGCGAAGGTGGACGGAAAATCATAGACCCGCATTCTTTGAACCATCAAATTTACCAAATGGATTCTTTATGTTTTTGGTTCCTATAGCTAACCTAATAATATGCCCCTTTTTGGATGGACTCTTCTTTGGAAAGATACGCCAGGGGGAGGTACAACGAAGATGTAGCCCGGCTACACCCTTGTATGGAGTAGTGGAACTTGAAAATCAAGCGGGACGGTGTCGGCTATATGGATGCCAATACCTCGAGGGTTATAAAGCCATAGGCCATGTTGTACGACCACCGCCTGGAAGCCTTCTCTGGATAAAGTCCGTTGTGTTCGTGATGATCTCACAGGATGCATGTGAAAGTCATGATTGGATTTGGGGCACCAATGGCTTGAATGTGTACTCATCAAGACCTAGAGTGAGAGGAATGAAAGCTTTAGGAGTGGCAATAGATTGTTTCATGGTTCGGAAACAGTAGATGAGACTCACTACTTGTTTAAGAGAATGTCAAAGCTAATATATGCGCTATGCCGAATTTGTGCCAAAGGATTTCAAGCATTAGTTTTCCAGAATATTCTCCATGATTTACTTTCATCACGATGAAGAATGCTATCCCTCATCGGTAACTTGGTTTTTCGGAGATGGGGCATTATTATATACCAAAGGACAAGAATCTTCCTGTTGTATTGACCAACGGGTTCAAATCTTCCCTCGAGGTGGTTCAAATGATGGTGCTTCTTGGTTTGGACCTCCCGGTGATGGCGACGAAAACTAATGTCAAGAAAGGAGATTTGCGGGGGTACCCACAGCCTACTTACATGTTAAACCAATGTTTGGTGCAACGTATGCGTATTGTTGTGTTATTATTTTATCCCTTCAATGGACTGCAAGGCTAAACTCGAATTCATGACCATTTCCTTGCAGGAAAAATTGGAAACACGTTGGCGATTGGAGCATGTTACATTGAGGATTAGCAGCTTCAACGGGGAGCTACAAGGCGTATACTTTTCAGAACACGGTGGAGGCATTTGGGTAAGTGCTTGTGAGGCTTGAATTTCAAAACGGTAACAAACCGTGGTGTACTCATCATTGCACGCACATGCTGCATCAGAAACCGGGACACAATTTACCAAGGGAGTGAGGATATAGGAATCGAAATGATACGGGGAAAGGAAGTTGATGGACACGGGGGCAAACTTCTCGTGGTAATTCTTGAGAATACTTGGGTTCAACTATAGTGGAGACACCATGGCTTAATTATGCAAGGGAATGGGGTCCAAAAATTAGCTATGATATTTCGAAAGAGCTCAAGAAAGTAGAGAGATTTATGATTGGGAAACTGAAGAATGCTATAGAGAAAATTGTGAGAGGTCTACCAAATGAGGTTTTGGGTGAGGAGGGACCAACAGGTCCAAAGTTTAAAGACATGTGGAGTGGTGATGAAAGGGGTTGAACATTGATCAAAAGGAATTTACTTTGACCCAATATTTGTCTTATCTACTAGCCATTTCTCTCCCGAACAAGTTACTTTGATACTTCGGTAAACTAACAATTGATATTTCTCAAAGTATTTCATTCATACGTATTCTCATAACTAATTACTATATTACCTTTAGGTCCTTCATTTTGGCTAGTAGAAAAAATAGTACGTAAAAGCTAAGCAAGACAAAATGTTACTTGCACTCTATGTCCTGTCTGTGACGATCGACAACAATAAACCCGTTCAAGTCAAAATAGGGACTCTCCAATGTAAAGTTACACGACAAAGATAGCTGGAAAAACACACAAATAATTGGGATTTTTAAGTGATAGTGTTGCCAGTTATTCTTGGCTTAATATAGCCTTACACTTAGCGAGAGAAATATGAGACCACAAATAATGCTAGATAGGGCGTTGAGGTGAGGATGGGAGTTGGGGTTGGGAATGGGGATCGGGTCGGTGAAGAGAGGGGAAAGGGTGTTGGGTCGAGGTTTGGAAGTTAGGAACGGGGTCAAGGACTCGAGGTTTAGGTTGGGGCCAAGGTCGGGGGTCGGAGTATTAGAGTCGGGTTCGGTGTCGGGGATCGGGAATTTCGGGGTTCGAGGTCGGGCGGGAACTTAGATCACAGGTCGAGTGTGTTCAGAATTATCTCAAATCAAATCAGATTGGGGTTTGAGTTAGGTCAGGTTGAGGCAGGACTTGAGCTCAGGTTAGGTGTAGGTCGGGGTCGATATCGGGAGTCGAGACGGAGACTATGAAAAATATTTTGCTAACTTTATGTAGGAAAGTCATTTCCTTAAATTCAAGAAAAATAAGTTAATTTACAAAGCAAAAGTTAAAACATTTAAATTAACTAAACATGAAAAAATAAAAAATATTTTTCAAAATATTTTTTTCAACAAAGCATCCTTTTAAGTAATTTATAAATATTTTAAATCATGTATTAGTATTGATATTTCTTAAAGTGCATTAAGTTTTTACTTCTAAATTGTAAATTTTCTTTATTTTGAAATCCAGGTGATAATATTTTTCATTGTTAATTTGTTATTACGTATTTTTTTATATTGAAAAGTTATAGAAAAAAAACTTTATGACTTTTGTAAATTACAATAAAACTAAATAAAGTATTTTTAACATTTTCACTTTAAGAGGAATTAAAGTATTTTCGGATATTAAATACTAAAGTAAGTACTATTTGCTCATGAAAATATGGGCAAACATGTACATCACCCAATCTATTTTTACCTATATAAATATGGGCGGGAGTTAAATATTATTTATTTTATGTTGATCCATTTTCAACCCACCCAAATTTGACTCCAGCACATCCCACGGCTTTGTCATTTGGTGCAAATGTTCCAACAACAGAGCTCATATATTACTAATAAAATAGAGAAACAAAAACAATATCTAATTTTATACTATTAATAAGTAGAAAGCCCTTGATACGATCAAGGGCATTTCAATCAGTAAAAATTTACATAAAGTTGAGTCACGAGAGATAAAAATGCGAAAATTTTCATTCTCCAACACACGGCCGGTGGCAAGCACGGTCTGTTCTTCTGCTTTGAGTACACATAGAGTCACCCCACCCCACTACAAGTACTCTTTGTCCTTATCTATTTGCTACATTTTAGTTACCGTGCTTTATTAAAAATAATTAATTTAAAATAATTTGCGTCATTTGCGTCAAATTATATTTTAGTGCAATGCATTGTGCATTGATAGTCGCGAAACATCAAAGCGAAAATTCGTACCCAATTTACGGGGAGGCGATATACGGTAAGAATTGCAAAAGTTAGAGCTTCAGTATCTTGACAACTCGTGGGTTGTTCCATATAATTCATATCTACTTAGCAAATTTAACTGTCACATGAATGACTGAAATTTATGAGATATTAAAGTTGTTAATATATCTATAAATATATTTGTAAAGGCCATGACAAAAAATTGCTTTAGAGCCTACAAAATAACGATCTAATTTAAAAATCGTGAAATCGGAAATATCAATTACGAGATGGGTATCACCTCCAGAAGCTATGTGGATGCGGAATATATTTTATGACCATTTTGGTATTTTACTTAAGCTGCTATTTTGACACTTTGACTCCACATGTCCAATTTGAAGCACCACGTAGATTTAGATTTTCTCCCACCTGTTTGCATTCTTCTCTCCATCTGAAAGTAAGATTTTCGATTTTCCATCTCTTTTTCTTCTACTTCAATATCACTATTCCTGGTGAATTTTCCTTCTTTCTTCACTTTCTTAATTTTTTGCTCAGTATTTTTATTTTAGTAGTTTGATTTCTCTTTATTTTCTTTTGTTTCATGGACATCTCAAACTTTTGGGTATTTTTTGATTTTAGTAATCTTTCTTAGCTCTAAATACTTCCCCTGTTGAATTTTTAGTTCTCAATCTTTCTATATCTGCCTTGGTTCTTCTTATTATTTTAGATTTAAAATATAGAGGTATTTGTATACTTGATTATTATGTCTCTCGGCAGACGCCACACCTTGCAATTTCTGCGGTTTTCTCCTCATCTTGTACATGCATGTTATAATTTTTTTTACATAGGTTGCGGCTTCACATTTGTGCGATGGTTGGAGGCTAATGGGATGGAATTCGGGGAGCTTGAGTTATAACACAACTTTGACTTCTCTGACCTTTCCCTTGTCACAAGAATGGTGTATGCGGGTGTTTTACAAATAGGTTCACTTGTATATTGAAAAATGTGCACATGTGTGCATGTGTATTTGACATTTTCCCTTCAAATTTCTCAGCGTGAATGTCCAAAATGTCTACAGGGTGTGCTTTATTTTATTTAGTTTTGATGAGTTTTCCCTATTTTTTGCTATTTTCACATTGCATCCAATTATCATTAGCAAAATTTTAGTGGGCATCTGGCATTGTTTCTCACGGTTTTGGATTTCACATGCATATGGGTAGATATCCAATTTATGCACTAATGCCTTGTGGTGTTTGATAATATGCCTATATCAACTATTTAGAAAAAAATAATTTTTCTTTTAACGAGTGGTCTACAACATACTATTCTATCGTTCGCAATTTAGGAGGTGCTTTCCCTGTATAGCTTTAGTCATGAAATGATAAATTATCCTATATTGGTAGTATAAATTGCCCGATAATCAAGGCGAAGTGAGAGTATGTAGTTAAGGAGTGAGATTAATAGTAGATTAGGAGTAGATTAACGTTAGTTTTACTAACATGAATTGCAAGAACCTTATCTAGGGTTGAAGCCATGGATTATGATTGTAGTCCACATATTGATGTTGTTTTGGAATTGAGTTATTGATTGTTGTTTCGTCTTGCATTGTTTTGTTGGTTGTTTTAATGATTGATCACCATAAAAGCATATTTGTTAGCTTGGGAAATAGCTTGAGAAGGCATTACCTAGTTCAGGACATGAGAATGTGGGGAGCATGAAGTAATCTCGGAGAGTTAAAATTGTTTGGATAGAAATATACTAACACCTTGCTTGGATTTGACACACGGGGTTATGAAAGACCAACTTGGGATGTCCACATCACCACTCGAAGAAGTAGTTGTGCGGCTAAGTTGAGTTAAGTGGTTAGGCGATACGAAAGTCCTAATCGTTTCCGTAAACCTGGCACCTGTAGTTGATTGCCGCGACTAGAAAATTGGAGCTCCTCGCTCACAATGATGCGGTGAGGCTAGATTGCCTTGAGAGGCTCGAAAGACCATGAACATGCAATTCCTAATTATGTGAAATAACAGTTAGTAGTCCATACTTATTCCATTGCATTATTATTATCGCTGATTATCTGGTTTTAACTCTATGTTGCTCCTATAGCACTTTTCGAGAATATTTCGTTGACCAAACTTGACTCAACTTATTCTTGATCGAAAATATACATCACAACACTTTAGGTATTTAAGAACACACTAGAAATGGATAGTTAGAGGAATGAGTCCGGTCACGCTGGGTTCGATAATCAGGTTCTTAAAAGAGCCACTATATTACTTGCACGACCCGTGCACTTGCGAGCTCGATCAAGTTTTGTGCCGTTGCGGGGTTCGTGAAAGTTTTGATAATTTATCTATTTTTGTGTGATTTTGAATTTTCTTTAAGTGTTGAGAAACTTGGTCTTGAATTTGTCTATTTGCGGGTGACGAGTTGTCTAGGCGCTAGAAATAAAGAAACATGGAACCGTTGCTTGAACACGAGCGTCAAATCCATTTGCAAAAGGAGAGTAGCTCTAGACCAAGAATTTGAGGAGACTTCAAGAAAGGTACAACAACAACCACCAGCCAAGGTTAAGCACAAGCTGTTATCGGAAGCAATGGCGGCCAAGACCGGTTAGCGAAGTGGCAATCCCACTAGCGACAGATGACGACCTCAGTGTCAGTAGCTAGGGCTGGAGAGGCTTTGAGCTTAAACGGGGGAATATGGTGCGGTGTTTACATTCCCTGAGTAGTGGAGTTCTTTGGAATGGCACATGAGGACCGCGGCGACGCCTGAGCTTTTTAGAGATAGAGTGACACGTTGTCCCCAGGCGTGTCCCACGGTATGTCGCTTAACCCTCTTCCCATTTTCATTGTTGGGAGGGCGAAAAAGTGGTGAAAATTTGAAGAGCCACCGGAACTCCATTGCTTACGTGGGATGACTTGGCTAGAAAGTTCCTTATCGGATTCTTTCCTTGAGCAAGGCTTGCCAAAGTTGAGAAGTGAGATACTAAGTTTCCAATGAGCTTTGATGAGAACCTATATGGCTTAGGAGAGATTCAAGTCATTGTTGAGAAATCCCCATCCCCATCATCAGCAATCAAATGAAGTTTTGGCCCATACCTTTGTAGAAACTCTGGGCCACGTACAAAATATTACTAGACTGCGAGGGTGGGCAAGCCTTGGAAAAAATATGATGAGTTGTACACTTTGTTAGGCAATTGCACAAAAATCCAGTGGCACAGCGAATCATCAAGAGGGCGGAAGAAGAGAAGGAGTTGATAGAAGCGGTCGTTTGAATGCCTTAGCGTACAGTTAGCTTCATTTCAACAGCAAATGTTGGCTTCTGATTCAATAAGCTAGTATGCACCAACACGAGGGCGGGTGAATGCCGGTTCGGCAAGCTCAGAGTTAGTGTGAAATTTGTGGTAATAATGGGCATAATGCGGAAGTCTTGTGGAGCCAATCGGAATCGGAGTCAATTTTGTTGGGAATGTCACGAAAAGGAATCGGAATTTGTTAACAACTCCAACGAAATTGTGAACCACCAAATTCTTCTTGGGGCAAATCAAAAACGGGAATTTATGCAGCCTCAACAACATCGATATCGTGAGAATAGGCGAGTTGATGGGCATAATGCTTGTACGTGAGAACGCTGCGAGAAAATTATAAGGAGACCCGAGAATCGATTAACGAGAAAATCAAGCAAGGATAACGGCGAGACTTAATGAACCGGCAAGTAGCCACCCGAAATCTTGAAAAGCAAGTGGAGTCGAGATAAATTTGCTCGAGAATATGAGGCCTCGAGGGGATTACCAAGCGACACGAGTCCTAACTTGGCGAGATCAATGCCACTCCCGGTCTTAGGCGGAAGACGGTTAGCTGATGCGAGTGCCTAAAGAGTTGAGAGAAAAAGAGGTGCAAGCGGAGTTGGTAAGACCGGGACCATCCACCAATCTGGAGCAAATCGGGAGTCTTTGGGCAACAAAATGTGCAATCTTCAATGCGGCGGCCACAAAGACCACCACCACCATTTCCTCGAGGAAATTCAAAAGAAGCGAGGAGGAGGAATGTTTCAAAAAGTTCTCTGAGACTTTCAAAGAACTTCATAAATTGCCTCTTATTGATGTCTTGCGGGGAATGCCATTATGCTAAATACTTGAAGGACGTGATAGCGAACAAAGTTAGATTGGGGACGTCAAAAAACTAGCAACGGCGAGGAGTACGATCCACGGGGTATTAGCAAAATGCCAAGCTCAAAGACCCCAGGAGTTTACCCTCCTTACAAATTAAAGGTAAAAATTTAAGTGCTCAGGTTTTTGTGTGATTTAGGGGCGGCAGTTAATCTAATGCCCTATCATTATTCAACACCCAGGTTGGGAGGCCGAGACCCGGCTGAGGTTGATGTTGCAACTGGTTGACAAGTCGCGGTGACACTGACCCGGAATCATAGAAGGACCTTCTCATCAAAGTAGGTAAATTTATTATACTGCGTTTTATTGTTTTTAGATTTTCGGGTTGATGACCGAGTACCCCTAATCAGGACGGCCATTCTCCTTGGCCACTTGGAGGGGACGGTGATTGAGTTTAAGCAGGACCACGAAAATGAGGGTCGAGGATGATGAAATCTTAGTGTCTACCAAGAAATAAACCCATCCACACTACGAAACCTTTGTCGAGTAAGTGTGTTGGCGAGAGGATGAGTGTGGGGTGGAGGAGTCCACGGGTGCACGGCCAGGCAATGTCAAGTGCTCGGCCCCAGAGTCTGAAAAAGGGCTTCAAATTGTAGAGAAGTTGGAGAAATGGAGGAGCAGAGTGGAGTACATTTTTCCTCTCAACGAGGAAGAAAGGAGATGGTTCTCGAAGAGAGAACCCGGAGTATGAGATGTCTGAAAGGGTAGTCCACGTCGTGCACGACGTAAAATAAGCGGCTAGCAGGAAACCTTAAGGGTACCTCGAGGTACTACTGCATAATTGTGATTTTGTTTTGATTTTGTTATTTATTTTGTTTGTTTGTGTTTTTGGTGGAAAGTTAGGCACGCGGGTGGAGGGAAGTCAGGTACCCTCGGAGGAGGAAAAAGCTAGGAAGCATGGAAAAGGAAAAGTGTGGGGTCGACCACCCGCTCGTGCAATTGTGGAAAACATGCTACTAGCTAGGCCTAAAGGCCTCGAGGAGTATTTCTCGCCCTCTTGAAATGTTAATTTGATGCCCTACGGGGACATAGCATGATTTATAAGTGTGGGGTGAGGGAAATTTCAAAGGAAATTTCAAAATTTTTGTGTAATAAATTGTTGGTGAATGTAATGCTTGTTTTGGGAAAAATGAGAAAAATTTGAAAAATCTTTGTGAGTCAAGCATGAATTCATCACCGTTGGTTTTTTTTCGGTTCTTTTTCAGACGGGGGTGTTTAGGCAGAAGAATAAGATTTTCTTTTTATTTTTCTTTATGCGTACATAATGTTTTAGTCATAGTGAGGAGTGTTTCGGGCGTGGATGGATGACGGTCGTCTTGAGGAAAATTGAGTAGATAGATGTCGGGTTTTTGAAACCATAGCTAGTTGATGCTTGATGTTCTTGTTATGTCTTTCTAGAATGATTGCTTGAGATGCAAGTATGGTAGAGTGTTGAAGCATGCAAGTGTATAACTTTGTTTACGGGAACCTTTAGGCTCTGCATTTGACTCAATATAATCAAAGCTTAATGTTTGAATTCTTGTGATCGAGTGAGTAAGGAGTGCAACTGAATGTGTCTTGAATTGAGCATGTGCGGTGAGTGAAAGGTTTTACGGTATTCTATCTTTGTGTGGATTGTCTAGAACTTGCCACGGTGTGTGTATGAAGCGAAATGAAAGGATGTGAATTGTAGGAGATGATTTAGGCATTTCTTTTGATTCCTTGGTACATCGTTTTACCTGCAGAAGAATTAATCCTAGTTAGCCCGTTGAGCCTTAGGCCTATTCTTTGATAAATTTGCAACATAAGCCTAAACCTTTTTTTCAGTAGCAGAATCGGCCCAAAGCTCTTAAGCGCTTGAAGAAGAAATATACGAAGAGTAAAGGAGTAAAAGGAGTGAAAAGAAAGGAAAAGTAGCAAGTTGTGGAAGTTAAGAAAGGACAAAGGTGCACTTGTGTGAAAGTGGTTGATCATCGTTAGGAGTAAGAAAGCAAGTAATGAAAAATTATTCATAGAGCTCCTTGCTGACAAGTCAAAAGTGCACCTAAATAAAGGGGAGACAAGAGGAAAAAGAAAACCATCAAGAATAAAAAGGTAAGAAGTAAGGGAAGGAAGTTAGCCATGAGGGGCGTGATGTATTAAAAGCGCTTAGGAAAGATGATGCTATTCTTTTGGCCATAATAGTACCTACACGTACGATTACATTACAACCTACAAAGGTATAATTGATCTTACATTCATACATCCTTAAATTAGTAGTAAAACACTAAGGGCAAACATGGGTCATGACATGAAGCATGTGAATTCTTTGTGAGTGAGTGTAAATTCTTTTTATATACCCCACACAGTTGTGATGTAAAAAAATTGTTTTGCGTGTGGTTGGGTAACTCTCTTTCCGTGAGGGCACATGTTTAATGAAGGATAAAATTCATGTGGGATTTCTTAATCAGTTGATTGACATGGGTTTGCTAAGATTGATCGATTCTTGGTTAAGTCTTAACATAGTTGTATTTCATAGCATGTTCTATTTTGCTTGTATCTTACGTAATCATTATAGCCGTAGCTTGAATTATCTTGCTAAATTAGTTATGTGGGACTCTCCATATGCATGATATGTAAAAGGTTGTTCGAGGACGAACAGAGGCTTTAAAAGTGTGGGGTTGTGATCACGGGAAATAACATAGGTCAAGTGATAAACTTATAACTTAAATTAGTCGTGTTATCTAAGCTATTTGATACATTTTCATGTGATTTTTATATAAAAGTGAAGATATGTGCTAACCAACATGATTAGCCTTTGTTTTGTAGGTTTTGATGACTTTTGAGGAGCTAATTCATGAGTTGGTGAAGTAGAGGCTTGGAGACGGAATAAACGCGCGGCGAACGTCGGCAGAGGAGGCCCAAACGGCCCACCTGCGCGTCGGCAACGTGCCACGGCGAAGCGAGGCTACCTAAAACAGCCCCCATGCGCGTTGGCAGCATGGTGCCACGGCATGAGGGCTCCGCGACCAAGAGGGTGTGACGTGCTGCCCAAGCGGTGTGCCACGTTGTGCTCAGCGGGAAAGGTTACTGCTTGCAGAAGCCGATTTACCGGGTTGATTTCGGTGAGCTTTAGCGATGCCTCCATGTCGGAGCTGAGTGCTCAGCGATACACTCCGTGAGCACGGAGCCATTCCCACAGCTTGAGCCAAATTATACACGTTCTTCATTTACTATAAATAGGACCCTTAGCGCTCTTATTTTCGAAGGTCACGATTTTATTGAAAAGCTGCATAGGAGAGAAGGGAGAAGTGGGAGAACTCATCTAGGGTTTATCAAATTCCCTTCTCATCTACCAATCTCATGTAAGTATGTAGTTAGGGTAGATTAATAGTAGATTAGGAGTAGATTAACGTTAGTTTTACTAACATGAATGGCAAGAACCCTTCCTCTAGGGTTGAAGCCATGGATTATGATTGTAATTCTATGATGTTGTTTTGGAATTGAGTTATTGATTGTTGTTTTCGTCTTGCATTCTATTTTGTTGGTTGTTTTTATGATTGATCACCATAAAAGCATATTTGTTAACAGAAATAGCTTGAGAAGGCATTACCTAGGTCGGGACATGAGAATGTAAGGAGCAAGTAATCTCGGGAGAGGTTAGGTGTTTGGATAGAAATATACCTAACACCTTGCTTGGTTGACACACGGGGTTATGAAAGACCAACTTGGGATGTCACATCACCACTCGAAAAGTAGTTGTCTGCGGCTAAGTGGAGTTAAATGGTTAGACGTCACGAAAGTCCCTAATCATTTTCCTAAGAAGCAAGCCACAACATAGTTGATTGCCCCGCGACTAGAAAATTAAACTCCTCGCTCACAATGATGCGGTGAGGCTAGATTGCCTTGTTGAGCTCGAAAGACCATGAACATGCAATATCTTGGTATGTGAAATAACAATTGATAGTCCTATACTTATTCCATTGCAAATCGTATTATCGCATGATTATAAGTTTTAACTCTATGTTGCTCCTATAGCACTTTCGAGTGTTTGGTTTGACCCAAACTTGGGCCAATTATTCTTCAATCGAAAATGTCTATCACCGACACTTTAGGTATTTAAGAACACACTAGAAATGGATAGTTAGAGGAATGGGTCAGTCCTAATAGGTTGAATAATGGGATTTATAAAAGAGCCACTATATTACTTGCAGCCATTGCACTTGCGAGCTCGTCAAGGGTGCTTTCGTAGTTAGTAGATGTAGGTGATTTATTTTGGATGGTTTTGGCCGGTAGAGGTATTAGATTGTTTGATTGGTTGGCACCTTAAAACATGGGGAAATTTTGGTATTGGTTCTTTAGCGATATATATATGTATTTATATGTTATATATGAGCTAATAGACGGCCAGGTCGCCACGTCGGCAGTACGTTCACCCTTATTCACAGTACGAAAAGTTTGCTTCAAATTATAGCGGTTCTTATAGATCAGGATATTTCCACCTTTTCAAAGCTTCTAGTTATGTTGTTTATATTTAGATGTGTTCGGTTGCTTTGCATACTCGGTACCGGTGGTACGCGCCGTTCAAGTATTTGCATTACTTGCTGCAGTACTCATAGACGAGGCCGATCCCTCGTGATTCCGGCCAACTCATTGGAGTCACCGGCTCTGTCATCAGGAGCTAGACGGCTAGAGTCTATTTCTTTTTTTTTTTATTTATGCGATGCGGGTAGGTTGGGGCCACATCCCAGGCTATTTTGCTCCGGTATTCATAGAGACTTGCGGTGTGTATATATATATATCTCCACATGTGGTGGTGGTGCGGTCGTGTGGGGTCGTGCGTTTGTTTAGTTGTTTAGTATTGTTGATTGTGTTGGTCGTGTGGGGGCCATATTCGATAGTAGTGGTGACCTTGCCGGTCGAATAGATGTCTGATATCCATTATATTTGAGTTACGAGTAACTAGACTGACATAGTGGCACATCGGCAGCATAGGCTCCCCTTCCCGTTGTGTCTGCAGTTGGTGATGTTGCGGGACGGGTGGCTGTAGGACCCCGATCGACTGGTGTATTTTAACCGTTATATAGCCCGTTGTCTCCCGAAATCTGAGATAGAGCCCCGGCCAGTGCAGATGTGCTTAGGCTCACTGGTTAGCAGTCGAGGTCCTACTAGGCTGAGGTGCGATCATACCCCTCAGGCGGGCTTGCTAGGTATGTTTGGGCCCCATATGCGCTCGAATATGTCTACCTCTCTCTGCCTCTAACGACGTGCTCTCGGCTTAGGCTAACTTTCAATTTTCCCATGTTTATCCTTTGCTTCATGGTTTCCAAATAGTTGGCATAGAACTCCATGACCATTTTTTTGAATGTGCCCATCCAGGGCCCTATTACATCCACTTGAAGTCGTAGAAGCTAAATATACGCTACATCTCCTCTACCTCATTCGATGAATTTAGCGAATCTACGGATCTTCTTGAATTTTATTTTTGGTGATGAGCAATGCCTATTCATATATCTCACAGGCTCTGACACCCTCCACCGGATAGTATAGTTCTCTAAGCGATCTGCTTTTGCTCGGCATTTGGTGCCTCCTTCTCTAATCTGACTCCCTTTGCTTGCATCTCGGATTGGTCTCCTCAGACCCCTCTACTTTATTAAAGCCACTTCAGGCTCCACGAGCTTTCTGCTCCCTCCTTGGGTAAGGGAGCAACTATAAATATGGAAGTAGTCGCCATAGCTTGGTCTTTGTCCTTTTCCCTAGTGGTTTGGGTCCCATCGATTAATGCAGTGTCGGCCACCCATGCTCCTCTTGAACCACTAGGGGAGCTAACTAACTTGATCAAATTTAGGTTTCATCAAGTAATGTCCTCGGTGCGATTTGCCTTTGATGTTTTCCCCTTCATCATCATTGTACACCTTAGAAAAAAAAGGTTAAATTCCCTCGAGAAAAATAAAGAAGAACAAGCTCTTACGCCAGTTTATCACGCGAGGTCAGGTACGGGTCGTACCTTGGAGGTGTGATTCGTGCGGGAACCCATAATATCTCAAGTCGATTACCATGCCTCTAAGGTACGAGCTCGTACCATAATCTTGTAAATTACCATGAGTCGTATAGGGATGCCCCGTGTACAAAGAATTTTCTATATTTTTCACGACTCATGGTACAATCTTTGTAAATCGATTCCATGAGTCGTAGGAAGGATCATGTTTTGTGGATTTACCCTTTACAGATTCTTTGTGACTCATAGCGGTAAACTGAGCCGTACTAGGATTAGTACCTTGTGATTTTTTCAAATTTGTCTTAGGGCGGTCCCAATGAGCCATCCTACGAGTTTGTAGTATGAAACCACGGGTCGTAGGAAGGCTTGTAAAGCCTATCCTTCTCAATTTTGTTTCAATTTGCGAGGGTCTTAATTTAAATTTTGGTACTCAGAATTCCCTCAAGTCCCTAGGCATGCATGCAGCCGGTTTACCCTTACTCGTTTCCTTTCTTTTTATACACGACCCAGTAACTCAATTTTAATAGTCTAATGCAAAATTTAATCAATTTCAGAAAGCTTTAACCCAGTCGCACACGGCTCGGTTACGCCCTGGTCATTGTCCTTTTCCAATAGCCCTGCAGAAATAAAGAAGGACTCTCGGGGTTTAGCAAATTTATTATCAAGCTCACAAGTTATATGTTATTAATTTTAAGGAATACACTTATTTGAATGTTGATACTTCACTTGTGAATCAAGACTAGGGTTTGTGTTGTGATTTTTGATGTAATTTTACGAGCTAGAACTGTTCAATGCTTCTTGGTGATGAGTTACGGGTGTGAGGGGGAGTAGTGAGTTTAGGTTTAGTGAGCGTGGCAAGGTCGCATGATTCGTTTAGTCTTATAGGTCTTAGGGCGATTTAAAATTTTAGGCCAAGTCGGGTAGATTTAAAGTTTTGACCGAATTATATTTCATTCCATGACTTGTAGGAAGATCCTATGACTTGTCCCTTAGACTGTACTTAGAAAGTTAGGGACTTACCTATGGACCAACGAGCCATCTTACAGACCATTGCAACGGGTACGCTTGGTACTATGACATGTAGCTCTTTGCTTTCATTGTGGTCCCTGCCTTGCATAGTTCATAGCCCGCAGTGAGTACTACGACACGTACAATGAGAGTTACAAGTCGTAGGACAAATCGTACCCTGAACTCATGCACTAGATTACATCTACACGATTCTCCCACGACTCATGCTACGGCTCGTACAACCCTTTCACGAGTCATATTGAGAACCTAGCACTGCTGTCGGCAATTTTTTGCCACTGTTTTGTATCCCTTGCACACTAAACACATTAGTTAATTAACTTGGGTTGCCTCCCAAGAAGTTCAAGGTTAACGTCGCGGCACGGCACGGGTGGCTCGGTTTTCAGAATTCACCAAACCACCGCTTGGGTTGCCTCGAAGATCGATTTAACATTTGGCTTATGACCTTAAGTCTCTTGACTAGTTAGACTTCATCAGGAACTTCAGTTATCTTCACAATAGCTGAGACCACTCTATATTCTTTCGGTTGCTTCATTATTAGGTAGATGTTGAAAGTGACCTCTTCTTTGTTGATGCAATTTCAGGCCGGCCTCCACATCACTAGGTGCCCTCCCGGTGGCAAGGAATGGTCACCCCAAAATAATGGGGACACCGAAATCAACCTCACAATCTAGGATCACGAAGTCATTGGGAATATAAATCCATCAACTTTGACAAGCACATCGAACGGATCGACGAGGCTTCTTCATAGTTAATAGGCCATAAGTAGCCGCATGGTAGTTGATGTGGGGGCTCCCAAGCCTATTTTAACTTAAACACTGACCAGCATCTATTCTAATGCCTCGACCAATGGTATGTTTTACAAATTACTATTTGAGTGTTGACAAGAACTTCCGAAATTTACCATTCTCCGCTTCATTCTTTGGGGAACGGTGGTTGTGGTCGTGGAATAGCCTTATACATTTTTGTGGCTCCTTGTTCAAGTTCGGAGCCAATTTTACGATATTTGGGAACAGTTATCTCGGCATCCTCATTTGTGTTCCTTCTCTGCCCAACATCATCTTCTTCTTCGATTACGTTTTTTTCTTCCTTTTAACTACAACCGGTGAGGGGTCAACCGTGGTCTTTCCACTCCCTGATCATCATGACCATATGGCCATCATTCTTTGGATTATGGATTGTATTTGCTAAGTGGTATGCCCTTGCCTCGGAGTTTCATCTGATTACTAGGCGTGTTCAATCTACTTTATAATTCTTAGCATTACCCTCCCCTCTCGACATGCTTGATATCACTACGGATATCTTTAACTGATAATCTATGGATCTCACCTTCTTTATCATCTCAGCCATCATGCTCTCTAACCCATTTGTCCAACCTCCCCCTCACGTGCATTAGGAGGCACGTACAATCCCAAACTTCCGGTCATTACGATAACCATTATTTCTTCTCCATTCTCCCTCGCGACTCCCGACCTCGATTTCTATTTCTCTACCCATTCAGTTATAGTGTCTCTATATTGGTTGAGCCTTGGTTTCAACATTGGTGCCAAGTGTCCTGTACGGACCCTTGGGCGTTGGCTCGGAAACCCGCACGTTGTCGAAGATTGCCTCCCTTACTCGAATGCGAGTGGTGGCCACAGCTCTTGTCCTATGTCCCCACTATGTTCACCTTTTTGGCTCTAGCTTCCATAATGTGCTTAGTAAGCATTTACGACCTCATCACGAGCATCTACGCATCCTGGGAGTACATCTTACTGAGCTAGCTCTTTGCTCTTGGTTTTCCATCCTACGCGAGTGTTTATTTGAAGTTCTAGATCAATGAAATAAGGGGTTTCTCAGAGCGAGTACTTGTCATTCACAAGCGACAACCTATGGATATCCAAAAATAAAAGAAAACGTAATTCGGAAATAACAACCAAAGTCGGATACAAGCAATTAATCTATTCTTAGTCATATTCCCGGCAGCGTGCTCTTTTGATAACCTCAAACTCACACTTCTGATAAAAAGTATGAATGGTCATTGTTAATAAAGAACCCAACTATGAGGTTGAGATCGAACCCACATGGAATAGGAGTAAGATCTGGAGCTAATGCCCGATAATTGAACTTGTTGATGAGTTATCTCCAAATTGGGGGTATAAAGAAAAAATATTAAAACAAAGATTATAGTTAGTGATTTAAATCAAGATTTCAAAAAAACTAGGGTAAGTTTTCCCATTGGGTTTATAACTACTTCGAGTAAACACACGTGATCCAATCCCGAGGCGCTTACTTGTAGAGCAGTAACAAGAGTTCATCAAATGGTAGTTCTTCCTATTAGATGACTATACTTAATCATAGGAATTCGGGTCTCATGAGGCGATTTTAAACTAGCAGATTATTAATATATTCCAAATTTAACTATCACGTGAGCACAACTCAAGTTAACACAATGATCCTAAATATCAAGGCTTTGTTGTAATTCTCTTTTCCTAATCTCTAATTCTCTAAGTTCAAGCAAGTAAAGATTTCGGGCAAGTCTAATGTTGTACACACGTTAAGAAATGTTTAAACATGAAAAGAATACAATATAATCTTTTTGCATTGGTTTTGAATCACTCTTGTGCAACTAATTCGTTAATCCACCATGGTTTCCACTGATCTTAGGCAGAATAACATGCCCAGAAGTGATACTCAAATACTTCATTTTGTCTTGTTTATCTGTTGTTATGTGTGCATTCTCATGTGATTTTTAGTTAAAATGTGAATTTATACTAACCAACATGATTAGTGTTGTTTTGCGGTAAAATGGAATTTTAGGAAGCTAAGATACATGTTGGTAAAAATCGGGAATGGACTTGGAAGCGAGTAGTGGAAAAGGTCAAGGAAGAAGCGGCAAAAATAAAGGCTCCTTGATGGGCCGTGTCACCAGCCCCCTGCATCGCGAGCATTACGCAGCAGGTGAATTTATTTTGGCCATTTTACGGTGAAGCCTTGCGTTACCTCCATGACACGGAGAAGCGATGCCACGCGTGCAACGTGGCACATTGATACATTTACAGGACATCAATTTCCATTGTAGGTGCACGATTGCACGTGGCACGTTGTCCGGGCTCCGCGTTACCGAGCCGTAGCCTGGCCCGAGGAGAAAATCTTTGAGGAGCCCAATTCCGAGAGAGGGTCGCGTACCCCGTGGCACGGAGGAGTGCTCGCGATACACTCCCGTGTGCACGTTGCTTGTTATTAAGGGAAAAATTCTCAATAGTATAAATAGCACACTTAGGTTTATTTTTGAACATTCCGACTTAGTTGAGCAGAGCGTGGGTTACGGGCGGTTGAGGGGACGAAAATTCTATGGTTCTTCTCTATCTCTTTCTTTTATCTCAATTGTTTGTATGATTTATACTCATTTGATGATGTTTAATCCACAAATGAGTGGCTAAGTCACTTCTTCTTTGAGGTTAAGAACATTTAATTGTTGATCATTTTAGTTTTCATCTTTTCTTCAATAGTTGTTTATCAATTCTTGTTCTTACTGCGTTAATGTTTGGCCAATGTTAATGTATATCTAAAAAAATCCAATTTTGATTTTGAAAAGGAAAGAAATTGGAAAGTTGTAGTGTGGGGGATATGATCTCTTCTTAGTTTGGGAAAATTGAGAATTGATTTACCTTGAGAATAGAAATATCACGAAAGTCTTATTAGTCGATTAAGGAATCGGTTTGTATGGCTAGAACATGAAATTCTTTTATCACGAAATGTAGATTGAAGGTTCATGATTCTTAGTTGGATAGAGACGAAAGTTCCAATCCATAGGCAATAATTCTTGACTAACCTTGAAGGAAAGATTAAGCGAATTGTATCGATAAATTAATTCCCACTGCATGTTCATTTTAACCTCGGCATACTCATTACTATAGTTCAAACTCACTTTATAATTTTTGTCTTAGATTCCATTATTAATTAGGAAACTCAACTCTCAAATATTATTTCTTTGGTTTTACGCATTAGAAAGACATCGTTCATTAACACTTGAGTTAATTATTACCTTAGTTCGATCCTGTGGCATCGATACTTGGCTTACTTAATCCATTTTACTACTTATTCGACCACGTGCACTTGCGTGTAGTTGCAAATGCCCGAACACAACCCTAGTTGTGGAGGTTTTAACCTCTCATGGTTGTAAGATTACAATTTAAATTCATAAACAAACACCTAATTAAATACTTACAACAATTGGAAGGAAATAAGATTTGATTATTATCAAAGAACAACCTCGAGAACAGTAGGAAATCCAAGGAATTTGATCCCAAGAATTGCTCCTTAAAACTTGTCTAAAAAAATCACAACAATAATAATTCACACGTCTACTAACTCAATTTTGTCCTTCTCTAAAAAAAATAAAATGTAGAGAGATATTTATACGGACATTAGAAGCCTTTTCCTAAGCTAGGGGAGTTTTCTATATCGGGTGTCGACTACGTCACGGCCCGGACCTACGACCCTTAGTAGGATTATGGGTCATACACACTTGCTTTCGTAAGTTCTTGAATCTGGAATTTGACGAAGTGTTGAGGCTAGTATGACTAGTACCTTCTTCTTACGGCTTCGTACAATGCTTTTGTTGTTTAGCCTGAGAGCTCTAACATCTTTTGGAATTCTTCACGAGTGTTGTGGTATGACTCGTACCTTCTTGCCACATCATACTTGTCTATAGTGTTTGAAGTTATAAATGCTGAAGAGAATCTTACGGAGTTCACCTACGGCTCCTGGTACGATTCATATATTGATGCCACATGATTTGTGAGTCCATCTTGCAGAGTGTTTGCCTGCAGTGTAATTTCTTACGAATAATTTACATGACTCCGAGTTATGGCTCAAATGCTTGAGAGTCATATGTTGCCTTCTTCCCACTTGACCTTAGGCTTTCACCTCGGTTCTCAATATGGCTTACTTTCACAATCAAGGTACGGCTTCGTCTTGGAGGCTGGAGCTCCATTACGATTTTCAACATTTTAAGGCTTCTTTGCACATCTTTGCTCCAACATTTATTTTCCACTGAGAATTAAAGTAAAAGTGCCTCATATCCATATAAACATACCTAAGTCTATGCTGTTTTCTTAGTTTTAGCGTCAAAAGTGTGTAAACTCCACGGCCACGCCAGACTAAAAAGTGTTCTAGAAGAATTTCTGGACTAATATCAAACTAGACGGTAATGTAAGGAGTCACAAAGGAAAGTGTGGCTCTCGGATCCTGAAAATAAAAACATACACATCTACTCTGAAAGAGACATGACATACCAGTCACTACATCGGTGAGCTCTCTGGTCCGGACGGGAGAATAAAGCATAAATTGGTTACGTCTTGTGCCTGTGCCTAAAGGTAGTACCCTACTAGGTAGACGACAGATGGACACATTGATGTAGTGGGTAGGCCTTCCTACTGTCCTGGCGATATGTGATCTCTCAATTGTGGCCCAGTGGCCATAATAGAAACAACCTTCCTTTCTAGGGAGACACTCACCTTGATAGTTCTTGACACTTAGAACATACTAGAGAGGTGTTTACTGCTTTGGAGACTTGACTCTGGGGTGGAGACTGCTCCACCCCTCCAATCCATGCACGGCCTAGAAGAAAGAGCATTGGGCGATAAGGATGTTGGGGGAGGTCTCTGTTGCTATTAGGGATGATTACCACGCTTGACCTCTGTTGGGAATTCTCAAGCGACCTATTCTCGCCCATTTACTCTCCTTCCTATCTCCTTCTATTTATACACTCTATCTGGCGGGCATGAATAATGATCTGCAGGATGTCTATTTCATTGATAAGTTGGCGGTCCTCACTCCTAACTGACTACGGATCTGAGCTCATTCCACAGACTTTAGCATATTTGAGCCCTCGAATCCGCAACCATTTCGAGAGAATACTTTGACAAATGGATGAACTTCAAACCATACTCCGATGCGACATATCATTACACTCAAGTTTACAAACTCGAGCGGCCTTAGCTTCCCTCAATTCTCAAGGAAAGAATCTATTTAGGAATGCGGTCACAAACTTGTCCCACTTCACCGGGCTTGCACCAACTTGTCTCCCTTCCTTCCCTTGATTATACCATATAAGACTACTTCAACTAAGAAAGCGGCCAAATCTACACTTCGGCTAATGAAACACCCATGATTCGGTGATCTTCTAGACCTCGTCAATGAACTCCTGTGGGTCCACCGTCTACCTTAAGGACGGTAAAAGCATGGGTATGCGCTTGACAGGTTGTAAACCTAGCACTAGCGGGTGTGACGACCTGGTTGACACAGTCGATCACTGTAGGCCAACATACGTATAATGACCTTGAATTCGGTAAGGGACATAATCATCCTAAGGGCTTTGCTAGAGTGGCAGTGGGGTTGGCTAGTTAGCATTTCGGCTCTCCTTCCGTTTCCTCTCTTAGGAGGGGCATTGCTAAAGCGAAAGATAAAGAATGAGTTAGAACATTTTAGAGACTATAACTCATACAATAAAAATTATATAAAGAGAGGGAATTTTCCTAAAACGCCTAGTAGCCTCCCTCTTATAAGTGTGGCGCACTTCACTACCATGAAAAGGACTCTACTCGTGCTTTGATACAAGTTTATCATGAAGCTCGAGTTCACACCACAGACAGCGACACGGTACATAGGATCACAAGTGACCCCCAAGCAAAACCCATGGTAAACATACTCCTGGCTTAAAGGAGCGATATACTAAAAAATAATATTAAAAGCGAAAGTTGACTAAAGAAATAAGAAAATAATAATTTATAACAAAAAGTTGAACAAATACGAAACTCAATTTAAATTAACATGTACTATCTTAAAGCCTTCTAAAAAAAATGATGGATTCTTTGAGGAAAAGCTGACTAACTCTAATCAATAGAAAAATAAATTGAAAATATGCTTGAAAATGGAACTCCGGCCCTCGGCGAATGAGGACTCACTACGCAGAAATTTGTTGGGGAATCGTTGAGAGAAACTATTTTGTGATCTTTGAAATTTAGGTGCTGAGCCTATATAGTAAAAGCGATATATGTACGTAGAAATATGCTATCAGTACTTTGAATGTATTGAGTATGTGAGATATAATTTAAACATAAGAATACTAATAATATGTAAATTTATCTTGACAAGACTGTCTGATGACTATTCTAAACCTCCCCATTTCCATGCATGCAAGATCAAAGGAGTTTATTGAAGAGCAAGCTAAGAGGATCTTTAGGTTCTTCCTCAATTCACTTGAGTTCTCAAGAGAGTTTGTGAAATTCAAGTACCAATTGCTTAGGGTTTATGAATGGGAGTATTCCTTCACTCCCATGCCTAAAATCCTCTTCTAATTAATAGAATTCTAAGTTGATGAATCTAAGGGGTTTTAACCCGAATTTGTGAATTTCTCTAAGTACCTATTATGGGTAAAATCTATTCAGGTTTCTAATGTTGTTTTAAGATTCACAGGAATGCTTTACAATAATTTTAATTACAAATTTATGATTTTAAAGTCTTACAATTATGATGCCCAATTATGAAAGTTCATGGAAGATTAAGATTATGATTTATGTTTTCAAGTATAATGAGATTTCTATGATAGAAAACATTATTTGAAATACCCATGTTTATATCCACGAATTTGACTATCTCAAGCATGTGTATAAGTTTGGGCAGAAGCCCATATGATCAAGTATGTTTCTCGATTTCTTGCAAGCATGTTTATTAGCTTACCATGTGGTTTGGAGTCTAGACTCACTTTTCGGCTTGTGGTATGGTTGAGCCGGGGAGGCTCCACATGATATATTTTTATGTTATGCATGTACTACTGTGTGTCTTTATCGCAGGCATTGATTTGACTTCTTGAAAATTGATACGAGCATATGCATGTTTTAGAGTAGTGTCTAGCATCGGAAGTAGGCTAAGAGTTGATCAATACAGTGCCTCAAGGAAACTACGTGTCAATGTAGGTATGTTTAGATTATTTGGGACCTTCCTTGTGAGATTCCCCTGCCCCCAAAAAGGGCGTAAATATGATATCGATATCATGGTAAAGCCTTACACAGCAAGGCTTTGGGCGGCTCACCTTCTTGAGTGTAATAGTCGTGACCACGTCGCTACATCGTGGTATGTCGGTTAATTGACGAGTCTCCCATTATTCCTCGTGATTTCATTTATGCATGTTCATTAGTTATGATATTATGTTTTTAGTAGGTTTGACCCAATGTTTAGTTTTACTTATGATTATCGATTTCGGCTTTAGGTAATTCGAATCGATTATGTTCCTCGGTCATGTTTAAATCATGTTTCAGATAAAATCATGCAAGCCTTACTCTCGAGAATCTTGTCTTGAATATGTTTTATGATATGCATGATTTGATTTGCTTATAGCGGTTTTACTTACCTTGCATATATACATTCAGAAATGCGATACGTATACTCTATGTTGTATCATTTCATGATACGAGGCTCATATGTTTAGGTTCAATCCCATTGCTAGCGATTCTTAGAGTTCCTAACATACTCGGTCAGGTTGGTGAGTCCTCATCCTTCGAGGACCTTTTTATCGACTTTTATTGGTATCTTCAATTTCGATCTTCAATGAGTTAGTTGGGGTCTTGTCCCGTCAACGTAAATTTTGAGAGCTTATCATATATAGCATGATTGACTTAGTCAGTATTATGTTTCCGTTATTCGGATGTTATTGGATTTTCGGACTTAGCTATTTTTTAAATGTTAGACTCCCCAATTATTTATGTTGAGTTTAGTTATTATGTTCATACCATGGGTCGACTTGGAGCTTCTCGGAGTTCTTTGTCCCATGTCTCGGTCGAACCTATGTTCGAGTTGTAACACCCCATGTTGAATTTCCACATACTGAAGAAGAAAGTCCACTGAGAAGAAGCCTTGAATTTACGGGCAGAAGGAAGAACTCTTAGCTCTTGCTTGGAATGATCTTGAGCTACAACCTTTTTGTTTCTTGAGGCTAAGTGAGGAAATGAAGGAAGAATGCGACTAACTCCCCCATAGCCCCTGAATATTTAACCCAAGCGACGTATTTTAGGCATTAAAATAGCGGTAAGTTATAAAAAGTCCCTAGAAGAAAGTACGAAAAGTTGCAGTCGAGGATCCAGCGGGTCACACAATGAGTTGTTGGTTGTGACCCAGCTGGTGGGACCAATCATTGGTCCTAGGATACGAAAATCCCCATGTCGAAAGCTGAACAATGACTCGTTATATAGAATAATGAGTCGTTGGTCCCATTCATTATCAGCAGGAAGATTTGAACAACTCTGAATATCCCCCAACGGATGGATAGGATCACCCATTATACGAAACAATGGGTCATTTTCCATCCGTTGTCACTAAGTGACTTAAGCATTTTATGGATCTCACTCAATGGCTACATATAATGATTCATTATATCAAACAATGAGTCAGAGTGGCCCCATTGTTTGGGAGGAGGATTTAGTAGGTTTTGGACTTAGTTACAATGAGTGACGGGACGACTTGTTACTTCATGCAGCGAGTCATTTTATGGCTCATTAGTACCCTAGAGGAAATTTTGTTGGAGCTTACAATTACTACTTGATAGATTTATTCGTATTATTGATTCACAGTCTGAGGCAAGATATTTCTTGGTTTCTTTTTGGTTTTTCTGTTTATGTCTGGGTTTGGTCTAAGAACTTTTGAGGTGTTACAATATCTTATTCTTGATCATCTACTAAATTTTTTTCTTCTTATATCCTATGCTTGTAAACATTTAGCGATAGTTGCTCAGTTTAATTTAATCAACCATCATCTTCGGAGTATTAGGAACCTTTTTGTTTGCACTTGCCAATGCTTTAGAAATTTGATTTCCTCCTATTCACACTAATAGGAGTAAAAGGCTCTGATGAAGACGGATAGATACCCTCCTTAGATATCAACTTGTTTATGCTTCCTCTTTCGCTCCCATTGTTTTACACTTAGAAAGCCTCAATGTTTGAAAAGCAACATATTTATATTTTCGTTGCATTTTGAGGCACTCCTAAGCATAGAAGGCACCTTAGAGGCACCAACAATTGAGATCTACTAATATATACGGAGTATCTTCTTGACGTCGAACATCATACCAATCGGAGTATATCCTCACCAGCACCACTAGCACCACCAACACCAAGTAGAGTATATCCACCAACATGACTATGATGATCACCATTTGTTCGTTGCATCGGTGACCATAAAACTCCCCACAACTTCATTAATTACTCTAGAAACGACATCATCCTTTTACTTGGGCCCGAGTCCCGCACAGTGGCCATCACTCCAGCTAAATCTCGCTTAAACTTATTAATTTTTGGTCGACAAGATTCCAAGGGCTCAAACTTGCTTAAGAATTCCATCTTCAACTCTCACTTACTGGAACAATGCATGGGTGCACAACCTATGTCAACAATAGACATAAGAAATTACAGTATTACATTATAGTATGTGCTGCTGTAGTATCCTTACTAAAATGATGCGAAATAAAGAAAATAGCTAAAATGCGGCTGCTTAAGTTGCTCAAATAATTTCTACATATAAAATTTATTATAACAAAATTAAATCTTGTTTTTAGAAATAAATGCAGGAAGAACTTATTATTAACCAAAGACAAGATACTGGAGCTACCTTAATAGCAATTAGATTTATTTTTATCTTTAACAAATAATAAATAAAGGTGTGAGATGACCATTCTTATTCTGATTTCTACCACGTGTAAAGTGACTAAGGAAGTAGAAAAATTAGGATAATTGATATCTTAATTTTTAGAAAGAAAGAAGCTGGCTCTTGAGAATTTTTGGAGAACTACAGAGCGACTTAAGGAAACACTTGCCAATATGGATTTTATAGTTTTAGGTATTAAAATAATCTCTTATCTCTTTAGCATGTGGTGGAAATATTTATGTTGTGTGTTTTGGTCAAAGAGGTAATGCGTTATGATGGCATAATAATTACTCAATGATATGATGGTGACTTGGAAACAAAAAAAAGAAAAAGAAAAAAAATTTGGAAAATTAGTGAGATTTGATAAGTAAATAATGAGTGTAAACTCTAATGGAAAATCCATTTCCTTTATGTCATTCGGTGGTTGCTTTGTTTAGTGAAAAGGTTAAAATCGTTGGCTAATGATTGAGTAATAATGAAAAGGTTATATAATTATGTAATGATGGTTTAATGTAGTAGTTGATGAGTTGGTAATTTACCAACTTTTTAGGCACCCTGGCGGGGCTTTTGCATTGCTTTTACATCAATTAGGAAGGTTTATGCCTTTTCTCTTTGATCATGTAAGGTATTGAACTTGGACAAGGAAACGAGAGGAAAAGAACTTGATCTTGCATATTTACATGCCCAAGTGCTATTTTATAACTTAGGTTAGTCATGTTTGTCGATTAAGTGCTTATGCTCTGTGTTTTGATTATAAATGAATCGTGAACTAACAAATATGATTAGCCCATTTTTTGTAGGTGAAATTTGCTATGGATAGAGCAAGGAATGAAAATGCACACAAGAAATGGAGGCACCCACTTATAATAGCGTGCCATGCCCGGCGGGCGACATGCTAGGCGACAGCTCACACCCATGCGAGTGTGCATATAGGAAGGGAAAGAAGTGTACAAGCACGACGGGCACATGTCACACGGCATGTCACGCTCAGATGGCGTGACATCTTTGACATACAAGCAGCGGCCAAGTTAGTTCCATGCCAGGCCCTTCTGCCTTTCGACTTCGGTGGTTATGCTGCGTTGAGGTTATACCTGAAGGCCACTCTTTGCGTGACCGATGAAGTGGCATGGGAGACAATCCACGTATAGGAAAAAGTTCTCAACTATAAAAAGACACTTAGTTCATTTTACCTAAATATCATGTCATATTTTGAGAAAACTGAAGAGGAGCGAAGCAAAAGAGGGCAAATGAACTCCACATTTAGGTTCTTTTTTTCTTTCCTTTCTTTTCTACTCTTGTAATTACATAGATTCAACAAATTTTGTTAGTCTTTGTAAAAGCATAAGTGGTTAAGACCCTTCTTCTAGGGTTGAGGCCACATGACATGAAGCATTATTTGCGTAATTCTATGGTTGGTTCAGGATTCTTCCATTGTTGTTTTATTGCTATTTTATTTTATGTTTAATGTTTGATCACCATTTAAATGCATGTGTTGGTATCCGATCGAGCGTAGACCGAATTGTAACATAGGACAAAAAACCACAAGAGGCTCCAAATCGACCAATGGCATATGCATACGTCTAACTTCATATCACTTAATGCGAATACGAGCATAAGATATAGAGGAAACATGAACATAACATAACATAACTCTATAACATCATAAAGTACCAGAGACAGGACACATAAATTTGAGTACTACATACGGTCTAAAAGCCTCTCTTTTGTATAAGATGGGTTGATGGGACAACATTCCCAACTAACCCGGACAAAACTAAAACAAAGAACATCATACATGTCTAGTCATACGGCCACCGAGCATGATGACTCACCAATTAGTAAGCAACTCACAGGGATGGACTAAGGAGGGAGACTGAGCACGAAATGAGTCTGTATTATAAAGCGATACAACATAGAAAGTATGGCATCGATGCGTGAAATGTACTAAGTATGCAAAGATGGTAAATGGACATTTAAAATATGTAAAACTCATTAAAACATCATGTGAGTAGGACATCTGGCTCATATCATAAATATCGTAACAAAACATAAGGCCCAAGTTTCAAAACATTATTAAGTACAATCGTAATCTTAAAATGCTTCAAGGAAGAAAAGTTGTGAACATAAATTAAGCCAATATATAATCATAATCATGCCTAAATCGTGAGGAGCAGTGGGAGATTCTCATAGCGAACATACCCCATATAAACACACATAGGAGACCGACTTGCCAACTACATTCGGAGAGGTGTTACATTGCCTTGATAAAGTAGAACCATGAAAAACATGATCACACATGAAAAGGGCCATTTAGGGCGGGAAAGTCACAGAGGGAGGTCCCAACATATCCCCTACGGTGGCGCGTAATTTGAGATCGGGGGCGGGGAGACCTAGGCGCTGAACCTACCTCGGTGTTAAATACTACTCCCAAAACATATATAGTGCTCATAGTATAATATGAATGAATAATGGTCTAGTCAATTCTGTAATCCTTGGAACACACTTGTACATCACGTGAACTAGCCATGACATAGGCTTGGTCGTCAAAACATAATTCACTAAGTATTAGGTTTCACTCATACTTGTAGAAATCCTCATTATAACATAAAAATCATCAATCATAATGGGTATTTGAATAAATCCATATTTCAAATCATAAATATCTTAAGGTTTGTAAATATCCACTAATTTAAGTAAAGTTCATAACTCCATTAATATGAATCCATACATGATTGCATAATTAATTTGAAGTAGAAATCGAAATCATAATTTATAATCAAAATAGTTGTAAAATCTGATCGAAATTCATTAAGATATGATGTAAATCACAATTTAGAACAACCAATCATTAAAATTCCACAAGATTGGAGTTAAAACCCCATGAGATTTTTGATAAATTTTTCCCTTAAATTAATAGGCATGGGTGTGAACGGAAACACCATTCATAACCCTCACATTGCAAAAAGGCAAGATCGAGATTTTCAAGTTTCTTGAATGCAAGGGAGAATTGATGAAGGAGAGCTTGAGAATAGAGCTTTGATCTCTCTTGGTTCTTTATAATTTTGCATGCATAGGAATGACTTAAGCAAGGGAACAACCTATATTAACATGCCTAAAATAAATAAAAATGACGTAGTTAGGGCTAGAGCAGGAATTGTGAAGGCCCTTACTAAATTACATGAAAAAATAGCGTCAAGTGGTCCAGTGAGGGACCTCACAACTCGTGGTCCCAGGTCACGACTTCGTGGAGTCCATCGTGAGGTACACTTTGCACGATCCTCTTCAGCACCCATGGACTGTGGCTCACCAGGCTCAGTAGGGGTGAAATGTCTGTTCATTGGGGTCCTTAGTGATGTCCATTGCCTCCTCCCTTTATTTCTTAGTCTCCCTCCCAGTGACCGACGACTCATGGGCTGGCCTGAGATGTAGTCTTGCCAGTGAGGTCTCCCTCTTCAAGCCTTAATTTCCTTCCACAGATTTCCCCACGAGTCACATCACGACTCGTAGGTTGATCTCATAGTCACCATCCAAACTCATTCACAGCAAGTGCCAAATTTCAACTTTTTCTCCGTTTCCAACTCCAGGAGTCGATCTTTGGGCTTAGGGGTATAACAATATCTCGTCCTCGAATGTTGGAAAACACACTTAGAAAAGCAAAGAAGATGCAATTATCATGTATTCAAACCTTTGGTCATTTAAGCTAAAAATGATGGAATGACTACAGCCGATTGAATCACGTAACTAAAAAGTTTGATTTCATGATTCATACATCCATATACATGAGATAAACTTGAACACCTAAATGAACATGAAGTCTTAATGAGTTTGGATAAGCGATACCTCAGTGAGTCGAGCGGAAGTAGAGAATAAATGTGGTATTTAGCCATCATATAAAACTGACTTCCCCCTGTGCTCTTCAACATGCTAATTCTCCATAACACTTTAATTAGAAGCTACTTCCTTGTTCCTTAACCCACCAAGGAACCTAACAATCTAATATTTCCTTTGCAGAACCTCCTCATAGCTGAGCTATCTTTTACACCAACTTTGTCCGCCGGGACTATTAAAATTGGATCTCCCAAACATTTCTTCAAAGCGATACATGAAACACGGGATGCCCCTGAAAAATAACACACGAGGGAAACTCCGAGCTCACCGCCCTGCCTTGCCAACTCTTCTCCCCAATGAGTAGGGGCCTATATATTTTGGGGACCAAGTTTCCCTTTCTTTCAAACCGCATCACTCCTTCATGGGAGATGCACTAAAAACACCCAATCATCCCTCCAACTCCAATTCTCTCCTTCTTACATTGACCTTAGGACTTTTGGCTGGCGTTTCAGGCCTATCCCTTGTCCCAGCGAACCTTCACCACAACATGAAGCTGAATATAGCCCTATCATGTTTGCCTCACCAACCTCAAACCATCAGTAGACCTACATCTCCGCCCATAAATAACCTCGAGAATGGTATTTTGGAGTGATAGTTGTTATTTGTAGGCAAGCTCGATCGAGGGCAAGTGATCATCCCAACTTCATTGAAGTCCATGTGCATGCTCCAATGTATTCGAGAATCGTTGTCATTCCCATGGCCATCTATTTGCGGGTGAAATGCTATGTTGAGCTTAATTTGTGTACCAATCCTTTTGAAAGCGACATTCAAAGGCGAGAGGTAAATTGGGTTCCTCGATACGAAATGATGGATACGGGCACTCCATACAGTGCAACTCCCAGATTATAGTTTGGCATAATCTCATCGAATACATGGTGCTTAACCGGTAGAAAATGTGCAACCTTGGTCAACATACCACAACTCAAATGGAATCATATTGTTGATGGTCACGGCGGACCTATGATAAAAATCCATATTAATTCTCCCACTTCCAAGTAGGAATGCTGATATTACGAAGTACAACTCCTGGTCTCGTGCTCAACCTTCTGCTGTGACGGAGTTCGGACACTTGGCTGGGTGTGCAGTATGTATGTTCATGCCTTACATTCCACTAATAGATTTCGTAAGTATGAGTACATATTGGTGGCACTTGGATGGATAGAATACTTGGACCCGCAGAGCCTTATGCAACGTAGACTCCTTAAATCATCAATATTTGGAACACAAAGCACGACCACGATGCGAAGCACCTGTCTCCCCCTTGGGAGAAGACTTCTACCTTGATTTTGGATGGCTTCCTTCAACTTTACTAGGATCGGGTCCTTATCTTGTCTAGCTTTCACATCGGTCACGGGACGATTTTTGACTCATTCTACAAAACGACCAGCGTCATTGGTCGAGTCGTAACCTACCCGATCTGCGAGTTGATGTGCATCTTTCACCAACTCCTTTTCCCTTCATCCACATGAGCCACACTCTCCATAGAGAGTCTACAAGCGCGTCCGCTACCACATTAGCACGATACAATGCCTCATATCATAGTCCTTGAGTAGTTCCAACCACCCCCTTTGTAAAATATTGAGGTCTTTTGTCCCGCCCCCATAGCTGGGGGGCCTTGTTGTCTCCCCCATATGCATTGGCCCAGAGGCCAGGCTATATGACATGCGCCATTGGAACACTTAGAAGTAGTCAAGCCACCTATCACAATCAAGCTGGGCCTAAGCCCCGGACCCATAATGTCTCAACAATATAGGGTAAACAATTGAAATGCAAACAAGGCTATGAGTATGCTAGAAGCTAAACAACAAAAAGTAGATAAGGCCACATGGAATATCATTGTACACACTAAGTCCACAAAGCCTCTAAGAGTAAATTGAGCGATGGATTTGAAGCAGGGCTTGGACCTACCCATAGCTGCATCTCAAAACTCTAGCTGACAACATACCGTCTTAGCTCCAAGGAAAAGAAGAGGCATACCAGCACATCCACCAATCTCATGAGCGCTCGCAATTGGCAATCCAGGCCTCTGCACTGCTTGGCACGAGCGCGAGGTCCCAAGAGCGAAGGGGCGTCGATCACGAATGAAATGTCTTGGTATGTAAGGCAAAAAAAGCGCAAATATGTAAGATAACAATGATAATTGAACCAGAAACAAGGAATAGAAACTTGACCTAGAATCTTAGGCAGAGCGACAATAAGTCAATGCAAGTGCAACCAAGTAATGCACAAGAAAATCTATACTTTATTAATATGACAACCTTGACCAACCATAAATTCCATATATAAAAATTTGTCGGCTAATAGTATGCAGAATTATTAGGGAAAATAAAAATATCTTCGTCGATGTATCACATAGGTAAAATAAAAATATCTCCCGTCGATGTATATCACAGGGGTAAAATAAAAATATCTCAGCCGATGCTTACCACACAAGGGTAAAATAAAAATATCTCTAACCCGTGCTTATTACATCGGGGTAAAATAAATAATATTCAACAATTACCTGGCTAAGGGTAAAATAAAAATATCTTGATAATTAACACCACACCGAGGTAAAATAAAAATATCTCCGAGTTAATGTACCATATAAGGTAAAATAAAAAATAATTCTCAGTGTTATCATAAATAGGGCCGATATGGTTTATATTGAGTCAATTTAACACATATGGCATATAAATGAAAAATGTTAAATGCAGCCAAGTAGGAATAGGCCTTTTTCGTAACCCATAAATGTAAGTGAGCACCCATATCATTTAAAGCTAGAAAATATGCATATATATCACGTAAAAATTTGTCAAAATTATACATGAACATGTCGGCTCGGTTACTTGAAGGACCTTCAAGAGAGTTTAGACAACATAAGAACTTTGTAGGCTTACAAACAATATCCTACAAATAATCCCTACCAATTTAACATATTACTTGGATAGAAACACATAGAGCTCATTTCTACACAATTCTTTAACATCTGGGAACTACAAATATACTACCTACCGGGTGGTTTCCTTTACTGTATCGACAACTACACATTGGAATTTCATTTGCCAAATTTATCATGTAGATAAGCACATATAGTTCTTAATTTTGACTTATTTGCAGGAAAACATGGAAATTATAACCCAGAGCAGGTTATTTTCCATATACATAGAGGCGGGCGAACCACGGACATACAATGTGAGACTTCTATATATTCTATAACTCATATTTAGTTAATTGGGTGACCTCAGGAGACTTCCTGGTATTCAAAATTTTGAGCTTAATTGATCATTATCATAGCACATCTTATACTTACTTAGACATTAGGAACATTGGTACATGGGAGAATCTCTCCTATGAATTTAGGAAATTCAGCGTAGTAACTCAAAAAGAGCTAAACATAAAGATACATGACTTGAATATAGCGAAAAGAATTCAACTGTATTTATAATATGAAGATCATATACATTAAGACTTCTTGCGGAAAGACATATAAAGACTTGAATTCTTAGAATTGTATACAACATCGGATACTTGGCCAGAAATTAGCATAATTCTTGAAATATGATCTCTCAAAACTTCTTAGATTAGCTAGCACGTTTCAACATAAATCGGGACGTAAAAGACATAACTTAAGGATCGTGCGGAGTACAATATAACTTGGGAACTCATGAGTAACTCAGTGATGCCTTATAGGCAAATAAAGATATATAGCTATAATTCGGGTGATCTTTGGATTGACTTACATAACCTTGTAATTATCACGGAGCTTAAGAAGCTTACATAATCATAAGTGACTTAGAAGATCCTAGGATTACCCTTTTCATACATGGTAGAAAATTTCAACACTTAGAATAGATAACTTAACATAATCATTTAGGGGTATAGCGAGAGAGCTTCTCAGTAAGTTACTATTTTACGAGGCCCGTTCAACTCTAATTATTTGGTAGAAAGTTAACACTTTAGTGGTTATTCAACAACGTAATACATATTGAACATAAACAACTTAATTTATAACTCTTTTGCTAAACGTCTTTAGAACGGGGTTAATCTTCCTAGCATTTGCCTACCTCGTTCACAATCGTAACTGAAGTATCGTCTAATTTAACAATATTCAACTCTACTTTCCCTTATTCACGTCTGCTTCTTTGCCAAAAATTATTCACTTTACATTCAAGTCTTTACTCTCGTGTTCCCTATTCCATCAATTCTAATATACACTTACCTCTTTTCCTAATTGACAACTTAGCGACTCTTTCCCCGTTAACATGTATAGATTTAGCTTATTCGCTACGTACCGCTTGCTTAGCTTTAAAGAGGAAAAACATAAAATCTACTTTTTACCTTAAGCACTTTAAAACATAAACATATAGGAGGGATTAACAATATTATTAAAATGTCATTTCAATAATTAGTTTACCCTCAATTGGCTTAAGCGTCATATTCTTAGCTTAAGTTCAATTACATGTAAGTCGTCTTAGCATTTCCTACCAATTTCAATAAGTGACTAGATCTTAACAAATATTCAAAATCATATATACGATTATCTTGCCAAAGGACCAGCTCCGATACCCACGTTAAGGGGACTTGATTTCCGTTTAGATCTACGGCAACAATCGTATAAAAAATTACGCCTTTAGAAACTACCACGTTTGTTCTCTTCAACAATTCTTAACGATTCAAGCTTTACGCCAAGTATTTCCTAACCCTTTGTAAAGGATCATACATTCCTCAATATGATTTTAAAAACATAGTCATATTGATCCTTTCAATACCATAGTTACGTGCTTCCGAAAAAGAAACGGAAAGGGACGCCTTTACATACCTTGTGCGTCGAATCTAATTTTGCCGAAAATCTCCTTTCAAACACTCCTTAAGGATCCATCCAAGTCCAATTTACAAAACCAACAAGAAGCAACTTCGCTTCACCAAAGTTCTGGAAAAATTGGGCAGCGACATGCCACAAAAACACACAAAGAAACAACAACACAATACTACAACATTCTCCAAGTTATAACCTCATAAACTTAAAGAAATCAAAAGGGAATTACTTATCCTTTCTTGGAGATGTTATTAGCTAAGTAGGATTAAATCCTACTCTTTCCTCTACCTAGAATCATCTAAAAAAACGCAGCAATACCACAATCAACCACAGGAACCAACAACGAAGTCATGACTTTCTTCCAAGGTTCTCTTTTCAAAGCCCAAAAAGAGACAAGAGTGAAGTTTCTTACAGGATATATTTTCACCATGTCATAGAGGACTTTGAATTCTACGAATTCTGAAAAAAATCAACTAAAATGGGTAGAAATGAGCTTTCTAGCTCCAATTTTACTTCATATAGGCAGGTTAGCCATAGTGCAGGCGGCGCCGCGTGCGCGCACATGTGACATACCACCGCTTCGCGCAGCTTCCTGCTTTTTGTCTTGGCGCCGCGCGCCCTGCTTGCCTGCTGTGCCCGCCGCCCGCGCGCAGGCGCTTCCCGGACAGCAGTGTTGTCTTCAAAGACATCACTTTTAGTAGAACTCCGATTGACGGTTTCACTTTAAACTAGACTAAAGAATACCTTTCATTTGATAGGCTATGGGACTTATGTATGATTATATGTTTGGAGATATGACCATTTAAAGTTGATCCTTATTTACAAATTTCACATACTCTTAAGCTTTTCCCTTTGCACATGTTTCACTCATACCTCACGGATAACATACAACCCATAACTCCCTTAATGACATATAACCATCAAATAATCATCAAACAAATTTTGGGGTGTAACATCTTTCTATGTGAACACACATATTAAAGCCCTCTTGTGAAAATTAAAGTAAACATATCCACATGGACCCCATATAAATAATATCGCCATATCTTCAATACAAACACCACCCACGGCCAATTAAGATCATGGATCAAGTAATTCCTCTCATGGACTTTCAACTGCTTAGAAACATATGCTATCACTTTCCCATGCTACATCAACACACACGAGGCGATTCTCAAAGCATCACAATACACCTGAATCCTTCGGTGCCCTCGGGCGGGGTCGACACGGGAGTAAGTCGGGTCTTCAACTCTTGGGCTCTTCTCACAAACCTCCAGAACATTGGAATTTCACCTTCTTATTTGAGTCAACTTTGGTCAGTGCTACAATAGATGATAAATCCTCAACAAACCTCTGTGTTAGCCAGTAAGCCCAAGAAACTCCAAATATCTTAAGGATTCACGGTGCAGGCCAATTCTTCACCACCTCGATTTTACGAATCTACTTTATTCCCATGCCACCAATGCTTGACACCACATGGCCCAAAAAAAAGGATATGAGTTCAACTTGAGGCTTCATACTTGCTGAATTTGGCATATAATTGACGATCCTAGAGTCGAAGCACTACTCTCAAGTTAGCGGCATGCTCCTCCTCGCTCAGGAGTATATAAGGATGTCATCGATGAACACGATCACGAACATGTCAGGGTATGGTGTGAGACACCTATTATCAAATCCATAAAAGCTGTAGGAAATTTGTTAGTCAAACAACATAACTACAAACTCATAATGACCATATATCGCATCCTGAAGGCACATCTTCGGGATGTCACTCTCCCAAACTCTAAGTGATGATACAGGATCTTCGTCTATCTTTGAGAAACACTCGGAACCTTGAAGGTGAGTCAAACAAATCATCGATCACGGTTAGAAATTTTCCCTGTTTCTTGATAGTGACTTTATTCAATTCTTTTGATAATCAATGCACATTCGAAAGGAACCATCCTTCTTCCCGACAAATAAAGGAGTGGTGCATCCCATGGAGACTTGCTCGGTCTAATGAAGCCCTTAACTAACGGAGTCCTTCAACTAATCCTTCAACTTTTTTAGCTGTTTGAGCATCTGTGAGTGGGATAGAGATAGAGAGGCTGCGTGTCGGGAAGAAGGTCAATACCAAAGTCGATTTCCCTCTCGGGAGGAACACCTGGTAAATCATTAGGAAATACTTACGGTACTCGTACCCTTAGAACTAGCATCCTTAACCTAGCTTAGATGGTACATAGCCCTTGGAATCATCTTTCGGCCTTAAGATATGAAATAAAATGACATACAAGCCCACCGCCAGACTACCCTTCCACTCCAACACGTTCACACGGAAAACGAAACTCCACTACACGGGTTCTACAATTAACGAAGCATAAAATACATACAACCAATACATGCCAAGAATAATATCAAAGTCGATCATGCATTATAGTGATCGGGCATCCTCTATACACCCTCCTTGCTACAACGCAGGCTCGCAACGGGGGTAGGCGAAAATGGATTGACGAGTCTCGGGCATCCCTCTATACACCCCGCCTGCTACAGGCGGCTCACCAACGGGAGTAGAAATAAAGCGTTCTAAAGAGTCTGAGACTATCTCCAAATCTACTAGCAATGTAAGGAGTCACAAAGACAAGGTAGCCCTGATCCATCAAAGCATAAACATCAATATGGAAAACTTTCAAAATACATTGACCTTGTCAAGGAGACCTCCTGCTCTTGACGGAATGGCTAAAAGCATAGAACACATTAAGCGACCAGAGCTAAACTGGTGAGGCACCTGTGAGGGGACTGATTTGCTAACAGCCCAAAGTAGTTTGTTGGAATCTGAACTGCAGCTGAATCTGGTGAAGGCAGTCCCTAAGTCCGTGTCGAGTTTTCCACACCTAAAACGAGCATCCGAGCCAACTAGGCACCTTCTGGGATTATTGCCGCACTTCGACAAGCTGGGAAAGTGCGCTCTACCTCCATGCTACCACGGCCTCTCGAATGCGGGCCTTTGCTCCTCAAGTCCTGAAATCTAGATGGTGTGCTTACGGATAGTGATCTTTGGAAGCGAAATAGACACCGTCTTGGGCACTAATGTTATTCACCCCACGATGGACCAAGAAGTCCCATAGCTCGGTCTGTCCCTCTTAGCCTCTCTCTGCCTCACGTGCAGAGCTCCATACGTGGAGCATGCGGCACAATGTGGAAAATCTATATCCCGATGCAACATGGCGGTCCTCCGGGTAGTGCCACTCCATGCACAAATCGCTCACTCGAGCCCTCTAGTTTGCCACCAACTCTAGCGCATACTTGGATAGACATGTGAACTCCAAAGCGTACTCCTGAACTAACATATCACCTTTCTTTAGATTTACAAACCATTTGCCTTTAGTTCTCTCATCTCCCACGAGGGAAGACCGTCTAGAAACGCCATGTGAAACTCTTCCAACCTATAGGGCCTACCTACGCATAGCAACTCTCCACTACTTTAACCATATATGCACCATCCTTTAGGTGATAAGAGTCCAAATCAACACACTCCATTTTACACCCCATGCTGGTTGATCTTTAGAATCTCTTCGATGAATTTGTTCAGTGGGTTCATCCTCAAAGAAATCCACATGATTCGGGCATTTGCCACATTGCCGTGTGGAATATGCGCAGCAGATGGCATGGGCGCTGGCGATCAGTCACACCCAACATCGGATAGCTTCCGGGGTTCAGCGTGGGCAGTGGCTCTAATGCAGGGCTCTGAACGGTGGGCCTTGCTTGATGCCCATGACCATTGCCATCTTTATAGCCTTCACCATTTCCGTTTTTTCTTCCATTCACTCCTTCGAGGATCCATGACTCTGCAATTTGCGAATAGCACGAATTAGATGGATGGAAAGACTTTTCATTACACGACATAGATCACGAAAGAGGAACACTTCCTAAACACCTCGTAGCCTCTTCATCATAAGTGTGCCTCGCTTCACACCCATGAAAAGACTCTACTTAACACGGCTTTGAAACCTAGGATACTTCACACCTATGCTTTCTGATACCAAGTTTTCATGACCGAACATAGACCGGATGGTAACACGGGAAAAAGAACCCCAAGGGGGCTCTAAGTCGACCCATGGCATTAAGCATATCTACCTTCATATCACTTAATGCGGAATCTTGAACATAAGATATAGCGTAAATATGAATGTAACATAGCAAATCATAGCATTCGGAAGTGCTATACATACACATAAGTTGAGTACTATACGATTAGAAAGCCTCTCTTTTCGTATAAGTTAGGTTGATAAGACAACATCCTCCTTCAGCCAAATAGAAGCCGAAAAAACATCTACATGTCTAGTCATACGACCCTCGCAACATGAGGATTCACCAATTAAGTTTGAAAGAAACTAGAGGGGATGGACTAAGGATGGAGATGAGCACAGAGTGGGTCCTATATCGCTGAAATGATATAGCACAGAAAGTATGCGGTCGATACGTGGAATGTGCAGAGTTTGCAAGGTAAGTAAACATAAATTTAAAATATGTAAAACCTCATAAAAACATCATGAGGTAGGACATCATGCCATATCGTAAATATCGCAACATAACATAGACACAAGGTTTCCAAACATTCATAGTACAATCATAATCATAATCATCGGGAGAAAAGCTTTATTAAACGTAACTTGAGCCAATATATAATCATAAACATGCCTAAATCATGAGGAGCAGCGGGGAGATTCTCATAAATGACATACTCTATGAGCACACATGGAGCGCAACTTGTAGCCTAGTCGGGAGGGTGTTCATACCTTGCCAAAAGGTAGAACCATGAAAGATGTGATCACACATGAAAAGGGCCATTTGAAGGTGAGGGATAGTCGCTGAGGAGGTCCCAACATGTTATGCCCGGGATCTCAAGGATTGGACACGGGAGTTAAAATGAGGAAAATGTAAGCGATGTTGCGGAGCACGGGGCGAGTCATGGGATGACTCGTGAAGACAACCCACAGTCGTCGGGTGACTCGTGGGGGATACACAGTAGGAGTTGAGGTGGGAAAAGGTCACACGGGCGTGGGAACGACTCACGGTTTAGACACCGCGAGTCGTTAGGTCGGTTTGTAGGGTAAGGGGAGAAGGAAAATAGAAGAACCTAACTCAAGTTCGTTGGGTTAGACACCACGATTACGTTAGGGGATGTAATGAGTCGTTGGGAGTGGTAACGAGTCGTGGGGTGAGGTGAATGAGGAGTGATGAGTTTGAGGCGGTGGGCTTGACAGCTCGTGGTCACCCCCAAAGAGTTGTTATGAGCCCGGAGATCGATCAGGTAGTGTACTTAAGGATCTAGGTGATGAGTGGGTTGCCTGGACCACGAGAGTGTCCCGAATTCGTCTTATTAGGACCACCTAGCAATATTTTCCTGCGAATTCGGTAAGGGACTTTTCATAATTCCTAAGTTCTAAGTTCCTATACTACGTTGTTTTAAGGCTCGTTATAGTAGGTTTTAAGAGGGAAAACCTATTCTAAAATATTCATTCCATGCATGCAAGCTTGAGTTGAAGAAGTGATTCAAGGCTAGTATTCTAGGTATCCATCCAATTTCCTCTTGGATAATCAAGATTTTTGGTGGAATCAATCCCTTCTAGGTATGTAGGGTTTATGAGTGGGTGTTTCCTTCCAAACCGTACCCAATCTTATCTAAGTATGAGAATATCTCTGATCAAGTTATGGGGTTTCACCCAATTGCATAATTCTTCAATTTCTACACATGGGTACGATTAGATCATGTTTCTATTGATAAATTGTAGAAGCATGGGCGGAAGCGTTAAAATTTGTTTCAATCAAAATTGTATTTTCTAGTTTTATGAAATCAAGGCCATGGATGAAGGCCATAGAAGAGGAAGGAATAATGATGATCTGTAGTGTTCGATGAGATTTGATGACAGAAAGAATGTTTATAAAAACTACCATGAATACCGATGTTGGCTCAAACTCAGACCAAATGATCCAAAAGCATGATAAACTTTGAAATGCCACATATTGAGTTAATAAGCCATTTTACGATCTAAACTTACACGTTGTTTGGAGAAAGATAAAAATTTATATTTAACATGACATATTTAGTTTAGTCTTTCCTATGTAGCTCTACACATGGATTTTGAACAAAGGCTCCAAGTATCTTTGGCTTTCATGGTATGTTTTGAACTTTGTTCTATATACTTGATTTTTGTTGATGTAGTGATCAGTGAGCTTGGTAATGACCAAATGTTGGCTTTTTTTCAACAGAAGCGATCATTGACTTGATTACTACTGATATAGTGTTTCTGTGTGTGGAGAAGAATACATAGAGGTGGCGGGTGATCACCTGTACCTAGAACTTACAGCAACTTTTTGATCTTATTATATTGTGGGACCTCCCTTGTGAGCTATCCCTGGACCTAATGGCCCATGAGCTTGATATCGATATCATGGTAGTGACCCTTATCCTACAGAAAGGAGTTTTGGATGGCTACGGCCAACTTAAGTGTAATAGTCGGGACCCGTAAGCTCTATCATAGTATGTCGGTTAAGTGATTAGTCTCCCATTATATATGATTGATTTGCATATTCATGACTCATAGTTATTATTTTATACATGCATGTTCTAAAGAAATTTGACTCAATGTTCAGCTTTTCTATAAATGTCATGTTTCATCTTTGAGTCATTCGAGTCAGTTTGATGTTATAAAGCTTTGTATCATATGTTATGAAAGATCATGGTTTTGAAGAATGCATGCAAACCCCTACTCTCGATTAATTATGTTTATGTTTGACTATTGCGTTGTCTCAAAGTAGTTTTACTTACTTTTAGCCGTTTTACTTATCTTGCATACTCAAATTACGTTCCACGTCTTGACTGCATACTTTCTATGTTGTATTGTTTCATGATATAGGACCTAGCTCCCAGGCTCGGCCCCGTTCGCTGTCGGTTGTCATAGTTGCTTGAGCTTGGTTGGTGAGTCCTCATCCTTTGAAATTTAGTCTTTCCAATTTCCCTTATGTATTTCAGCTTTAGTATTGTTGAGTTAGTTGGGGTCTTGTCCAATCAACTCATCCATATTAAAGGCTTTTGGACATACGTATGTATTGACTTGGATGATTATTCTAATGTTATGTTGAGGTTAGACTTAGTTGAGTTTTATATTGTTGATTCTTCGGTTCTTGATTGAGTTAGATGTATGCTTATGCCATGGGTCGACTTGGGGTCTCTCATGCTCCTTGTCCCGTGTCGTGATCCGTTACTCCATTCGGGTCGTGACAAGCTTGGTATCGAGCAAAAGGTTTGAAGTGTCCTAGGGTGTCCCCCAGAAAGACACGTTAAGTAAGTCTTTTTCATGGGTGTGAAGTACCCCACACTTATGACAAAGAGGCTACGAGACGTTGGAAATGTTCCCTTCTTTCATGATCTATGTCATGTGATGAAAAGTCTTTCTATTCTTCTAATTAGCGGGCTGAGTGATTCATTATGTTTCATGTAAAATGAAAATTCGGTGGCTCGAGTCAAGGAACTCCTAAGGATGAACATGGGAGTTCTTGGGGTCTGAAGAGTAGATGAGGACCCGCATGATTTCATTGATGAGATTGTCAAGATCATCCAAGTCATGGGGGTGAGTAGTGTTGAGTGTGCGATTCGCCTCCTACCGAGTTGAATGGGGTTGCGCTATCTGGTTTTGCCAATGGAAGGATAAGCGAGGGTCTCAAAAAGAGAATTAAGATCATGTGGGAGGAGTTTCATGTTATTTCTAGACGGTTCTTCCCTCGGGAGATGAGGGTGAAAAATAGATGAGTTCGTGAATTTGAAGCAGGAAGAATGATTGTTCAAAAGTATGCCCTTGAGTTTCAACTGCCTTCTTAAATATGCACCCAAAGTTGGTAGCGGAGTCCCGGAGGATGCGAGTGAGTAGATTCATCCATGGGATAGCGGAGGTTATTTGGACAAAGATTGCAGGGCTTGCCATGCTTTACGGGATATGGACTTTCCTCGCATATTGTTGTACACCCAACAAATGAGGCGGCACATGCGAGAAGAGGGAGGCCAAGGGGGCCGGGGTAAGGGACCACACGAGATTCTCGAGCGGAATTACGGGTGGTGGGCAAACTGGCGAGACTCACCGAGAGATCATCGGCTCCGAGGCTTCATCGACGTGAGTGTGCCATCCCAGGCCTAGACATAATCGAGGAGAGGCGAGCATCGAGGCTCGAGGGGAGGTCGGGCTTGACGGAGACCCCCAGATTCTAGCATCTGACTTGTCATAGTTGTGGTCTAGGGCAAAGGCCGGTGCTTGGCGAGTCTTAGGTGCTTTTTAAAATTGTGTGCGTGACACATGCCTCAGATTGTCCAGGTTGCGAGGCAAGGATCGAGGTTGCGGGCCAAGGCCCGGCTTCTAGTTCAACGACCCTCATGTTAGGCACATCGGGAGCATCTACCACCACGGTGGCGGTCGGCGCAGTGGGTCCATGCTTTGCATCCATCGGGAAACGGGGAGGTCTCCGGATGTAGTCCAGCACAGTATCTTGAAAATTTTCCATATTGATGTATTATTCTTTGTTAGATTCGGGGGGCTACCTTGTCTTTTGTGAAACCTTATTTGCTTGGTAACCGGAGTCGAGTCCAATGTCTTGTCAGAAACCTTATCAGTTTCTACTATAGTAGGTGACTCAATTATAGCTAGACGGAGTGTATAGAGGTTGCCCGGTCTCTCAATCCTTTATAAGAGTCACACAACGATTTGATAGAGCTAGCCATGGTGATTTTGATGTTATTCTAATCATAGATTGGCTATTTGCAGAATGCTTTCTGCTTGAGTTAATTGTAGAACCGGGCGTGGGTTGATTTTACAGGTGGCGGGGTCTTAAATGGAATAGTAGTTCGGTTGTGCACGTAGGTGATTCATTTCCTACCTTAAGGCTAGGAAGATGATTTCTAAGGATTGCATGTACCATCTAGTTAGGGTTAAGGATGTAGTCCGGGAAGCCCCAACTATCCCCGATCAGTTCAGTAGTACATTGAATCCCGAGAGGTCTTTCCTAATGATTTTCAGTGTTCCTCTGCGCGGGAGATTAATTTGATATTGACCTTCTTCTCGACACGCGACCTATATCCTATTCCACTACAAGATAGATCCATCAGAGCTAAAAGAGTTGAAAAGGATCGGTTCAGATTTACTGCTAGATAAGGGCTTTGTGAGGCCCGGTAAGTCTCCATGGGGTGCAGTGTTGTTTGTGGGAAGAAGGATGGTTCTCTTTAAGTGTGTATTAACTATCGGTAGTTAAACAAGGTCACCATTAAGAACGGGTATGCACTTTTCCCAGTCTAGTGATTTGTTTGACCGGCTTCGGTGTCAAGTGTTTGTCGAATTGATCTCAAATGCAGGTATCACCACCGGCTGAGGCTCGGGAGAGTGACATCTCGAGAGCCCAGCTTTCGGGACTCGGTATGGTCACTATGAATTTGTTGTTATGTCTTTTGGATAACAATGCCCTCTGCTTTCATGGACTTGATGAATAAGGTATTCAAGAAATATCTAAAACATATTTTGTGATTGTGTTCATTGATGACATCCATATATAGACTCATGGCGAGGAGGGCATGCCGCTCCGCAGGGAGTAGTGCCAGGACCCTCAAGGATGCGTCGGTTGTATGCAGAAGTTCAGTGTGAGTTTTGATTGGACACCAGTGGCATTTTTTGGGCCATGTTGTATTGAGTGAGAGCATAAAGGTGGATTCTTAGAAAATCGGCGGTGAAAAATTGTCCTAGATCGGTGAATCCTTCAGACATTTGGAGTTTCTTGGAGTTTAGTAGCTACTACCGGAGGTTTTGTTGAGGAGCTTCTCGTCTATTGCGGCACCTTTGACGAGTTATTTCGGAAGAGGTAAGTTTCAATAGTCGGAGGCTTGTGAGAAAAGCTTCAAGAAAGCTTCCAAGAGTTGAAGACTCGACTCACTTCAGCACCAGTGTTGACCCTACCCGAGGGTACCGATGGTTTTGTGGTGTATTGTGATGCTTCAAGAATCGAACTTGGGTGTGTGTTGATACAGCATAGGAAAGTAATAGCATATGCCTCTAGACAGTTGAAGGTCCATGAGAACAATTACCCAACCCATGATCTTGAGTTGGCCGCGATGGTGTTTGAATTGAAGATATGACAACATTACTTGTACGGGGTCCACGTGGATGTATTCACGGATCACAAGAGCTTGCAATATGTGTTCACACAGAAAGATCTTAATCTTCGGCAAAGGAGGTGGTTAGAGCTACTAAAGGACTACGACATGAGTGTCCTTTACCACTCGGGTAAGGCTAATGTGGTAGCAGACACACTTTGTAGGCTCTCTATGGAGAGTGTGTCCCACGTGGATAAGGAAAAAAAGGAGTTGGTGAAATATTTCCATCGACTTGCAAGATTGGGAGTTAGATTGGCGACTCGATCGATGGCGGTTTGTTGTACAAAATGGATCAGAATCGTCCTTGGTGGCTGATGTGAAAGCTAGACAAGATGAGGATTCGATTTTGGTAAAGCTGAAGGAAGTCGTTCGAAGTCAAAAGATGGAGGTCTTCTCCCAAGTGGGAGATGGGGTGCGGTGGTACCAGGGTCATCTATGTATTCTAGATGTCGATGATTTGAGAAGTCAGTTATTGCATGACGCTCATGGATCGAGGTACTCTATTCATCCAGGTGCCACCAAGATGTATCATGACTTGCAGGAAATATAATGGTGGAATGGCATGAAGAAGGATAGTGCAAACTTTGTAGCCAAGTGCCCGAACTATCAGCAAGTAAAAGTCAAGCATCAAGGGTCGGGAGGCGTACTTCAGGATATTAGCATTACCACTTGGAAGTGGGAATAGATTAGTATGGATTTCAAACAGGCCTACCTCATACTCGTCAACACTACGATTCTACTTGGGTGGTGGTAGACAGGTTGACCAAGGCTGCACACTTTCTACCGGTCAAAACCACAGATTCAGTGGATGATTATGCCAAACTGTATATCCGGGAGTTGGTGCGATTACATGGAGTGCCCTTGTCTATTATCTCAAACCAAGGTACTCAGTTTACCTCTCAATTTTGGGGGTCTTTTCAAAAAGGGCTTGGGACTCATGTTAAACTCAACACAGCATTTCATCTGCAAACGGATGGCCAGGCAGAGCGGACTATTCAAACTCTCAAAGACATGTTGAGAGCTTGCGTGATGGACTTTAAAGGTAGTTGGGATGATCACTTTCCCCTGATCGAGTTTGCTTACAATAACAATTACCACTCCAGTATCCAAATGGCACCATTCAAGGCTTTCTATGGGCGGAGATGCAGATTTCCCATCGGATGGTTTGAGGTTGGTGAGGCAGCTATGATAGGGCCAGATTCAGTTTACGAGGCTATGGTAAAGGTTCAGTTGATAAGGGACAGGCTAAAAACCGCTAAAAGTCATCAAAAGTCATATGCTGATATGAGGAGGAGAGAGCTGGAGTTTGAGGTGGACGATTTGGTATTTCTGAAGGTATCTCCCATGAAGGGAGTCATGCAGTTCGGAAAGAAAGGAAAACTCATCCCCTACTATATTGGTCCCTACCGGGTTATGAGAAGAGTTGGTAAGGTGGCTTATGAGTTAGACTTTCCTCAGAGTTATCTTTCGTGCATCCTGTGTTTCATGTATCGTTGTTGAAGAAGTGTATGGGTGATCCAGCTCTAGTTGTCCCGGTGGATAGTGTTGGTGTGAGAGACAGCCTTAGCTATGAAGAGGTTCCGGTGGAAATATTGGATTAGCAAGTTCGAATGCTAAGGAACAAGGAAGTAGCTTCAGTTAAAGTATTATGGAGGAATCAGCATGTTGAAGGAGCTACGTGGGAGGCCGAAGCGGATATGATGGCTAAATACCCATATTTGTTCTCTACCGGCTTAGTTTCAAGTTAAGGTATCAGTTTTGCTCTATGAATCTATTTAGTTTCATGTTCAGTTCATGCACTCAAGTTTCTTTTATTGTATATGGGTGTGTATGTGATTTGCAAATTCAGTTCAGCTATATATTTTGAATTGGAGGTAGTCATTCCATCAGTTTTAAGGCTAAATGATCAGTATTTGCATATGATAATTGTATGTTTCTATTTTTTGCTTGTTTCCTACATTCGAGGACGAATGTTCCCAAGGGAGATATATTGTTATGCTTCGGGAGCTAAAGGATCGGACACGGGAGTTAAAACGGGGAAAATGTAAAACTGATGTTGCAAGCATAGGATGAGTCGTGGGACGACTCGTGAGGACATCCCACGAGTCGTCAGGTGACTCGTGGGGGAGACCAGTGAGGAGTTGAGAAGTTAGGAGAAAAGGGTCACCACGGGCGTGGGAATTACTCATGGTCAGACACCATGAGTCGTTAGGTCAGTCGTGGGGTAAGGGAGAAGGAAAATAGAAGAAGGCAAAACAGTGTACTTGACGGAAGCTGACCACGACTCGTTAGAGGACGTGACGAGTCGTGGTGTGAGTCGTGGAGTGAGGTGAATAAGGAGTGATGAGTTTGTGGCAGTGAACTTGATGATTGGTGACCACGAGTCGTGGTCACCCTAACGAGTTGTTATGTAAATCGTTATGATCCCAGGAGATCAGGCAGGCAGTCTACTTAATGAGCTAGGTGATGATTCGTTGCCTTGGACCACGAGTCATCAGGTCGTCCGTTAGGACCACCTGGCAATATTTTCCTGCGAATTCAGTAAGGGCCTTTTCGTAATTCCTAAGTTCCTAATGCCTATACTACGTCGTCTAAGGCTCGTTTTAGTAGGTTTTAAGAGGGGAAAACCTATTCTAAGTTATTAATTACATGCATGCAAGTTTGAGAGGTTGAAGAGGTGATTCAAGGCTAGTATTCTAGGTTTCCATCCAATTTCCTATTGGATAATCAAAGATTTGGTGGAATCAATCCCTTCCAGGTATGTAGGGCTATGAGTGGGTGTTTCCTTCCACACCCATGCCCAATCTCTATCTAAGTATGAGAAATTCCTATGATCAAGTTATGGGGTTTTCACCCAATTGCATAATTCTTCAATTTCTACACATGGGTACAATTAGATCACGATTCTATTGATGAATTGTGAAGCATGGACAGATTTTAAATTTGTTTTCAATCAAAATTGTGTTTTCTAGTTTTATGAAATCAAAGGCCCATGGATGAGAAGTTCATAAAAGAAGAGAATGATGATGAATGTATGATTATGATGAGATTTGATGATGAAAAGCACGTTTCTAAAGCTACCCATGATTATGATATTGTTTTCAAAATGAATTGAGTAGATCCAAGCATGATAAAGCTTTGGGCAATGCCCACATGTTAAGTTTAAATGATGATTTTCCGGATCTAAGCTTACCACATTGTTTTGGAGCGAAGACTCTGAAATTTTTATATTCTAGCTTGTGGTATGTTTTGAGTTAAGTCTTCCTATGCAAAGCTTACCACATGAATTTGGAGCAAGGGCTCCCAAGTATGTTTTCAACTTGTGGTATGTTTTGAACTAAAGTTTTTCATATGCATGATTTCATATTTGAGATGTATTGATTATTGAGATTCATCAATTGACGATGTTGAGCTTCGTTATATACGATGCAGAGCATTGCATGTTTTTGGGAAAAGAGTCTAGCACTGAGGGGCTAAGGGTTGAAAACTCTATGCCCTAGAACTATGCGCCAATGTAGATTTATCTTATTATATTATTGGGACCTCCCTTGTGATCTATCCCCGGCCCTAATGGCCCATGAGCTTGATATCGATATTATGGTAGCGTCCTTAGCCCTTGCAAGGTTTTAGACGGCTCTGCCCACTTGAGTGTAATAGTCGGGGCCACGTAAGCTCTATCATGGTATGTCGGTTAAGTGACGAGTATCCCATTGTCTATATGATTCATATTTGCATATTCATGACTCATGGTTATTATTTTATACATGCATGTTCTAAAAGCAAGGTTTGACTCAATGTTCAGCTTTTCTATAAATGTCATGTTTCAGCTTTGAGTCATTTGAGTCAGTTTGATGTTATAAAGCTATGTATCGTATGTTATGAAAATATCATGGTTTCAGAAAGATGCATGCAAGCACTAATCTCAGTTAATGATGTTTATGTTTCACTACTGCATTGTCTCAAAGTGATTTTACTTACTTTAGTCTTTTTACTTACCTTGCATACTCGATATATTCCACGTACTGACCACATACTTTCTATGTTGTATTGTTTCATGATACAGGACCCATCTACCAGGCTCAGCCCCGCTCGTAGTCAGTTGTCAGAGTTAGCACCTGCTTGGTCGGTGAATCCTCATCCTTCGACGGCTAGACTTTCAGTTTCCCTTATGTATTTTCAGATTCAGTATTGTTGAGTTAGTTGGGTTCTTGTCCAATCAACTCATCCAGATTAGAGGCTTTTCAGACTTACGTATGTATTCAGCTTCGGATGCTTATTCTGATGTTATGTTGAGTTAGACTTCCGCTGAGTTTATATTGTTGATTCTTCAGTTCTTGATTGAGTTAGATGTATGCTTATGCCATGGGTCGACTTGGGGTCTCTCGAGGCTCCTTGTCCCGTGTCGCGATCCGGGCCGTCGTTCGGGTCGTGACACAACATATCCTTCGGTTGCACATAGTTTATGAGATCCGGGGCAGAACCTAGGCCCCGAACCTACTCGGTGTTAAATACTACTCCCAAAACATATATAGTGCTCATAATATAATATGCATGAATTCATGGGCTAGTTAAATCATAATAATCATGAACACACTTGTACATACGTGAACTATCCATGACATAAGGCCCGTGAGTCGGCCAAAACATAATTCATAAATCGTAGGTTTCATGCATACTTGAAAAATCATATGTATAACTTGTAAATCATCCAATCATAATGGGTATTTGAATAAATTCATATTTCAAATCATAAATCATGATGGGTTTGTAAATATCAATAATTTAAGTAAAGTTCAAAACTCGATTCGTCATATATCATACATAATTAGGCTTAATTTAGTATAAATCGAAATCAATAATTTTATAATCAATATAGTTTTTAAATCTAATCGAAATTCATAAAGATATGATGTAAATCACAATTTAGAACAACACATTGGTAAATCATTAAAATTCCACAAGATTGGAGTTAAAACCCCATGAGATTTTTGATAAATTTTTCATAAATTAATAGAGATTGGGCATAGATGTGAATGGAAACACCCATTCATAACCCTATATACCTGGGTAAGGTCAGATTTCAAAGTTCCTTGAATGCCCAAGGGGGAATTGATGAAGGAGAGCTTGAGAATAGGCTTTATCTCTCTTGATTCTCCCTAATTTTGCGTGCATGGGAATGACTATGCAAGGGGGAATTAACATATCTTAACATGCCCATAAAATAACATAAAACGACGTAGTTTAGGTCCCTAGAGCACAGAAATTACGAAAAGGCTCTTACTAAATTTGCAAAAAATAACTATCAGGTGGTCCCAACGAGGGACCTCACGACTCGTGGTCCCAGGTCATGACTCATGGAGTCAGTCGTGAGGTACACTTCCTGAGCCTCGACTAAAATTTTCCCTTCCTAGACCACGACTCACCCCACGAATCGTGGGGACTGACCACGACTCGTGGGGTCCTTCCGTGATGTCCACTGCCTCCTCCCTTTTCTTTTCTTAGTCTCCCTCCCCATGACTGACCCAACAAGTTGTGGTCCTGCCCGTGGGGTCTCCTCTTCCCAATACTTAAATTTCCTTCCCTGGCTTTCCCCACGAGTCACATCACGAGTCGTGGGTTGATCTCACGAGTCTCATCACTACTTGTTCTGTTTCTGTTGCCAAATTTCAACTTTTTCTCTATTTCAACTCCTGGGTCTGATCTTTGGGATTCTGGGGTATAACATTTATCTTAGGCAAACTAAAAAGAGAAAACCCTAGGTCATAACTAGGAATGCAAGAAGTGAGTTCAAGTCTTAAAAACTTGATTCGCGGTTAGGATAGAAATATACCTAATTAGCCTCACTTGGTTATAAAATAGGAAGATAGCTAGACACTTGAATTTGAAATATCACATCAAAACTCTTAGATATAGTTGTGAAGTCAAGTTTAGGTTAAATGATTAAAGGTTCGAAATTCTATAACCAAGGGCATTAACCCCATAAGCCACTCCACTAGATAATGGCATATGAATTAGGTTGTCATATCCCCGCTCAACAATGTAGTTTGAGGCTAATTTGAGTACATGTTTAGAGGCTTAAAAGACCATGAACATGGAATTTATCTTATGATATAACAATGTAGATGAATACTTGAACCAATGTGAATGTTAGTTGTACGTGATTGTTTGGCCTTAACCCTGGGTTCTTCTCATTATTATTTTTGACTTAATTTGTGATCACCCTTAGATTAAGTAACAAACCACAAAATCTTGAAAACTTGCACTTTTGAATTTGGAGATTAATATTTGAACTTGATAATTCACTGATAATCTAGTCCCTGTGGGTTTGACATCTGGCTTGCTAAGATTCACTATATTACTTATACGATCGCGTGCGTCAAAGGCATAGCAGCACTGTGTTTGAATCAAGGAACATGCATTTCACAAAAAGGCACCTGTAAAACACAGCTGCAAATGCAATCAAGACTGATGCTGAGCTGAAAGAAACCTGTGAAGCGTAAGTTGGCACCTGCAAAACACAGACGAATACCAGGCCACACTGTTAGGACCTGTGCGAGACCTATGGCTCGCGGATGGGCACCTGTGAAACGCAGGTGTCGTGCAAGTGACCAAATCATTGATAGGGCAAAAATGTCCAACTCTAGCACAAATTCAATGTGGAATCTTCCAAGGGAATTTGAGGAAAGTATTATAAAAAGAACATATGAAAAATTACCCCAATTGTACTCATACATGTCATAACTTGTACATCTTATCTAAGAATTTATAAAAAGAAGTAGAGAGAGAAAGAGGAGAGTACATTGTTCTTCTTCTTCTTCTTTGCTATTTTGAGCTAAATACACCATTGTAGTAGATTGTTGAAAGCTTGAATCTCTATTCAATATGATGAATGTTAATGAATTACTCATGGGTATCTTCTCTTTAACTTCATTCATAAGTAGCTAATTCAATTGCTAGGGATGTGTGCATGATAGGGGTTTAGAATGGATTGGGCATTGTCGATTTAGTCTTAAATTCAATTATGTTGCATGAATATATTGTTTTCTCTAAGTTTAAATGATAAAATTAGTGGTATCAAATATAAATTTACTTTTCTTATCTTTCTTTTGCTTGAAAGAGAGGAGTAAGATCTGGGTCAGAAAGAATTAGTGAGTTATTGGGTTATGGATATGTGGGGTTGAGCTAGAAATACTCAAAACGCATTTCCACAATCCATTAAAAGGCTGAGGCTAGAGATAGCTCAGATCTTCCTCCAGTGTTTGGTGGTTGATTGATTGTTGTAACCTTGGGGTTTGAGAAAACCCAAGGCAAATTCACTCAGGTAGTTGAGAAACATCAGGTGTATTCTTATCCATTTCTATTTATGCTATAATTTATATTTGAGGCTAGTAAATTAACTCCAATCCAATTGATGCTTCGTCAAAAGCACATTCCTAGTTCATTCTCATTTCTACACATCCTGGGTTGTGCTCATTGTTAAGTTCTAGTGAGCTGTCAAAAATTGGTCCAGAACCGACTAATGGATGGTATGGACCCTAGTTTGATTGTACATGTTGTCATTTGGAGTCGTTGAATCAGGTTCAGAGAGTAATTTGGAGGCGATATGAGAAACCACGATAGGATCCCACAACTTGTACCAAAATGATACGGGTCATACTGAAGGGTCATAAGAAGGCGGCTCAGAGAAATTTTTAGGGGAGGATCAGTAGCTACAAATATTTCATATGAGTCATGATATTATAGTATGAATTGTTCAGTCGTGAGTTTAGATATTGTGATGCCTTGGACTTTTGGGCTAAGTTTGGAATCATTCTAGGTATATGGATGGACCCAAACCCAATGAGTTTATGAAAACAAGGTGTTAAGATCAATTCTTAAGTTTAAGAAGTGCATTGGATGCAAATTAAGATCATAAGTAACCTCTAGCACAAACTTGAGTTGAGAGTCTTCTTACCGATTGAGTCTTCATATAAGTTCTTACAAGGGTCAACTTCAAATGATCATAGCTTCCATGTTACAAATTGTTTTTGGGTAACTCAACATATAAAATTGAATCACTTGGAGTTTTCTTTCCAATGCATCTCACCTTGTATCAATCGGAATTCAGAGTAAAAAAGATATGAGTATTTTAGTGAAATAGATCCAAGCATTGGACGAACCTCAGTATGGGTCGTCCTATCAACCAATGACCCGGCCCTTTAATTCTTTCAGTTTCAGGTTTTTTTAGGCAATTTGGGGGTATTTTGGTAAAATTCTATGCTTTTAATTCCTAAATGACATCATTTTGGGCTTCCTAAAGGTCAGATTAAAGGGATTAACCTAGACTAAATCCTCACTCTCTCCAAAAGATCGATAGTTGGATTTTCTACCAAGAAAGGAGCTAGGGTTCTTCTTCAAGCTCTTCCAAATATTCTTGGGTCTTCAAGACAAGTCAAGGGGTCATCAACCCAGGTATTTAGGGCCATGAATGGGGGATTTATTCCACCCTCATGCCTAATTTCTTCTCTAACTCATGAATTCAAGTCTCCAATCAAATTCTGTGAAAATTCTAGGGTTAGATCCAATTCAATGAAATCTTCTATGATCTTCCTGTAGGTTCTATTCCCTCATGTTTCAATTGATGAATTATGGTTATTATGGAAGATTTTGCCCATAAGTTCTTTATGAATTCATGATTTCAAGTTTATGATTATTTCATCCAATTATGCATGATCTTATAATTTCCAAGTTTATGAGCCTATGATTTCATGTTATGATAAATTTTCAAAGTGTGCATGAATGTTTACAAATATTAAGCTTATGATTTTATGATTTCTAGTTATGAAGTTTTATTCAAGTATGCATGAATTTCATGGAGATCAAGTTTATGTATCATGGCCAGTCTTCGACACTATTTTCATGGCTAGTTCACATATATTGAGATATCACGAATTTCATGATTTAAACTAGCCCATGTAAACCCATGTTTCATGATTATGATATGAGCATTATATATGTTTTGGAAGTAGTATTTAGCACTGAGTAGGTCGGGGTTCAAGCAAACCTAGGATCTCAGAACTACATGCCACCGTAGGATAAGAGATCCTCGATATTAGAGAATGTTTACCTTAGCTATAGGAATATTGGATCCTCGATATTAGAAAGTGTCTCTCTTGCCTCAATGGGCACATGCAGGGGTAATCATTATTGGAGATTGTCGCCCTGAGTCACGGGTGATATCACGCCTTTTCATGGTTCTACCCCTGGCACGGTATGAACACCTTCCCAATCAGGCCTTTATAGGTCGGGCTCCACGTATGCTCACGTAGGGTATGTCGGTTATAAGAATCTCCCATTGTTCCTTAGCTTTATATATACATACATTCAAGTTCAAGCTTCATGATTTTATGACTTAGGGTATTTCGGCTCAAATTATGTTTTACAAGGTTTTACTTATGAATCCAGTCATGTTCAGCTTTATATTATAGTTTGAAAGTCTTGAGCCCTCATGTTCAGTTTATGATTCGAATCTCATGTTTTATATGATTTTCCACTCATGACCTTTCTTATACTATTTTACTAACATGTTTTACTTACTCTACATACTTGGTATATTCAAATTACTGACCACATACTCTATGCTATATTTTTTCATGATATAGAGTCCGGGTAGTCAGACTCAGCCCTGTGGTTAGATACGTTCCAAACTTGATCAGCTCGCACTAGTTAATCCTTATCTTCCGAGGACTAGATTTATCTACTTCATTTCAGTTCTTTTATTTTGTTTTAGTTTCAAACTTTAGAGTTAGATAGGGGCTTGTCCTAGTAGCTCATCAGTTAGTAGAGGCTTTCATACATAGAGTTAGTATGTTCAGCTTTATGACTCAATGTTTATGTTATCCGATTATCTTGTTATATGTAAAGGAATATCTTACATTTCAATTAGCTTCCACTCAGTTTTCCTTATAAGTTATATTGTGTTAATAATATGCTATGTCATGGGTTAGCTTGGAGCCATCCGTGGTTCTGATCCCGTGTCACGATCTGGGATCCATGCTTGGATTGTAACAAACTTGGTACCAGAGCATTTGGTTTAGATGTGTCCTAGGGTGTCAAAAAGTCGTGTTAAATAGAGTTTTTTCTATGGGTGTGAAGTGCGCCACACTTATGAGGAAGAGGCTACAAGATGTTTTAGGAAACTTCCCTTCTTTCATGATTCTACCTCATACTATGAAGTTTGACTCCCTATCCTTCTAACTTGTGCTATACGCATTTGCAGAAATATGCCTCCCTATTGAGTTAAAGGAAGAAGGAATGGTTATACGTATTAAGCCTTCAATTAATGCTTTAGAGGTTAATGAGAAGTCAATAGTTAGTAAAGTTAGCCTAGCCTTAAGAAAGGATCCAAGAGCCTTAGAGTAATGACTTTAAGCTAAGGGTGAGATGTAAGTTGAATGGCCAAGTTGAATCTTGAGTTGTTTCTAGTAAGAAAGTTTCAGAAATAATAGCCTTGGGGTGTCGATCCTTTCCCATTGAGATGTTTTCCCTTATATTTGGGTCGACATTACGCTCTACTCATGCTTATGTTCAGATTCCTAGGATGATAGGTAACCACTTCGATCAGCAATCTCAGTCTTACTCCATAACTCCATAAAACTCAACTTCGTGTCAAGAAACTCATTATGTATGTAAACTCATGTAGCACGCTCTGCTCTATGAACTCGGTCCTTAATATTTGCCTTAGTGGCTCATAAGATTGTGCTATATCAGGTATATGCCCAGCTTAAATTTCTTGAATGATTGGTGCTTATGATTTCCTTACTCAAAGAATTATGTATGTTCTCCCATGATGGAAATGATGGTTACAACGTGTACGTTCGTGATAACTCTCTATTCATGCCATAGGTGCTAGGTATGTATAAGTTCATGAAACGTGGTTATTAGCTAAGCCTCGGAGATAGGGAATTCTTAAATAGTGTTAGCTACCAGGAGCCATGGGATAATCATAAGTGATATGCTTGAATGAGGTGGTGATGTACAGGTAGACTATAGTATGGTGTGACTGGTGACTTCTTGATTAGAGCTCAAACTTGTGTGACTTTCTTATTAAGAGGGAAGTAATGTTCTTAGTGGATAACTCTAGGTTACCGAAGGTGTGGTCGAGTTAGGCTTGAACATGGTTGAGGTATGACATTAGGCTATGACTTTAGTATAAATGGAGTCCTAGTGAGGAGTGTAGGCAGGAAAGGTTGAGCATCAGGGGCTGGGATGTATGCTATAGGTTATTAATAATCCTACTTGAAAGTGGGAGTAGATCAAGGTAGATTTCATTACAGGGTCTCCTTGTACACGCCAACAGCATGATTCTATTCAGGTGATTATAGACCAGATGACCAAGTCAATACAAGGACTAAGCTAGATTTTATATTCAGGAGTTAGCTCAATCGCATGGAGTTCCTTGTCCATCGCCCCAGATAAGGGTAGTCAGTTCATCTCTCAATTTTGAATATCAATTCAAAAGGGTCTTGGTACTTAGGTGAAGCTTAGCGCAGCTTTCCACCCATAGACAGATGGTCAGGCTGAGCGGACCATTCACATCTTAGACGATATGTTGAGAGCTCGTGCGAATGATTTTAAAGGTAGTTGGGATAGTCACTTACCTCTCATTGAGTTGTCTTAAAATAACAATTCTCATTATAGCATTCAGGTGGCTCCATTTAAGGCTCTTTATGGGAGGAGGTGTAGGTTCACCTATCAAACAGTTCGAGGAAAGTAAGGCTATGTTGATACAGCCAAGTTCAGCTCATGAGGCTATGGAGAAAGTTCAGCTTATTAGGGATAGGCTAAAAAAAGCACAAAGCCGACAAAAATCTTATGCAGATGTTAGGAGGAGAGAGCTTGAGTTTTCCATTGATGATTGGGTGTTTCTAAAGGTGTCTCCCCTGAAGAGAGTTATAAGGTTTAGCAATAAGGGGAATCTTATTCCCCAATATGTTGGTCCTTTACAAGATTTTGAGGCGTGTTGGTGATGTAGCCTATGAGTTGGAGTTACCAGCAGAGTTAGTTTCTGTACATCTAGTTTTTCACATGTTCTCATTGAAAAAGTGCATCGGGGCCCCATCTTTAGTTGTTATGGTAGAGAGCGTTGGTGTGAAGGATAACCTTACCTATGAAGGGGTTCGAGTTGAGATTCCTGATCGTCATGTTCGCAAGCTGAGGAACAAGGAAGTAGCTTCAGTGAAAGTTTATGGAGGAATTAGCTAGTTGAGGGTGGGATGTTGCAATGGAGATGATGGATAAATACTTTCATCTTTTCCCTTCAAGCTTAGTTCTAGCATGAGGTACCAGTTTCCTTCTTATGACATGAAGTTCTCTTAGTTCCTTTCATGTTTTAGCATACATGTATGTTTCACGAATTTAGTATAGTCATGTGTTTCATGTTCGAAGTCAGTCACCCCCTCAGTTCTTTGTATAGCTATTCAGTTTTGGGATTGAAGCTCTTTTCTTAGCCTTTCATCTTTTTTATCCCACATTCGAGGATGAATGTTCCCAAGGGGGAGATATTTTAATACCCCAAAAAGTCCCTTCGATCAGACTCGAGACTTACAATAGAAAATAGCAGGAAAAAAACACCAGAAACAAACAACGAACCTCAATATAGTTCGTTGTAGGAACCAACAGGTCGTTGGTTGTTCCCATTGTTGAGTTCCAGTGAGCTATCAAAAATTTGTCTAAAATTGACGAGTGGATGGTATGGAATGTTGTTTGATTGTATAGGTTGTCGTTTGGTGTCATTGAATCTGGTTCAGAGAGTAATTTGGAGGCAATATAAGAAACCATGACAGGATCCCACGACTCGTACCAAGATGGTACAGGTCATACTGAAGGGTCGTAGGAAGGAGGTTCAGAGAAATTTTTAGGGGAGGATCAGTAACTACAAAGACTTTGTAAGAGTTGTGATATGATGGTACGAATCATCATTTCAGTCGTGAGTTGAGATATTGTAATGCCTCGGACTTACGGGCTAAGTTTAAAATTGTTCTATGTATGTGGATGGACCCGAACCCAATGAATTTAGGGAAACAAGGTGTTAAGATCAATTCTTGAGTGTAAGAAGCGCATTGGATGGAAATTAAGGTTATAAGGAACCTCTAGCACAAAGTTGAATTGAGAGTCTTCTTACTGATTGAGTCTTTGTATAAGTTTTTACAAGGGTCAACTTCAAATGACCATAGCTCCCATGGTACAAAGTGTTTCTGGGTGACTCAACACGTCAAATTGAAGCCCTTTGAGTCTTTTTTCCGACATATCCGACCTTGTGTCAATCGGAGTTCAAAGTAAAAAGTTATGAGCAATTTAGTGAAAGAGCACCAGGAATTGGACGAACCTCAGTATGGGTCGTCCTATCAACCAACCGCTCGTCCCTTTAGTTATTGCTTCTGCTAGTTTCAGGTCCTTTTTCAGAAGTTTAGGGGTATTTTTGATAAGCTTCTATGCTTTTAACTCCTAAATGACATCATTTTAAGCTTTCTAAAGGTCAGATTAAAGGGATTAACCTAAACTAAATCCTCACTCTCTCCAAAAGACTGATAGTTGGATTTTCTCTCAAGAAAGGAGCTAGGGTTCTTCTTCAAGCTCTTCTAAATCTTTTTGGGTCTTCCATACAAGTCAAGGGATCATCAACCTAGGTATGTAGGCCCAATTTCTTCTCTAACTCATGAATTCAAGTCTCCAATCAAATTTTATGAAAATTCTAGTGTTAGATCCAATTCAATGGAATCTTCTATGATCTTCCTATAGGTTCTATTCTCTCATGCTTCAATTGACGAATTATGGTTATTATCGCAGATTTGAACCTTAAATTCCTTGTGACTTCATGATTTCAAGTTTATGATAATTTCATTCATTTATGCATGATCTTATTATTTAAAAGTTTATGAGCCTGTGATTTCAAGTTATGATAAATTTTCAAAGTGTGCATGAATGTTTACAAATCTTAAGCTTATGCTTTTATGATTTCGAGTTATGAAGTTTTATTCAAGTATGTACGAATTTCATGGAAATCAAGTTTATGTATCATGGCTGGTCTTCGACACTATTTCATAGCTAGTTCACGTATATTGAGATATCACGAATTTCATGATTTAAACTAGCCCATGTAAACCAATGTTTCATGATTATGATATGAGAATTATATATGTTTTAGGAGTAGTATTTAGCAACGAGTAGGCCGGTGTTCAAGAAAACCCAGGGTCTCAAAACTACGTGCCACCGTAGGATAAGTAATCCTCAATATTAGAGAATATTTCCCTTAGCCCGAGGAATATGGGATCCTCGCTATTGGAGAGTGTCTCCCTTGCCTTAATAGGCACATATAGGGGTCAGTGTTATTGGAGATTGTCGCCCTGAGTCACAAGTGATATCACGCCTTTTCATGGTTCTACCCTGGCAAGGTATGAACACCTTCCCAATCAAGCTTTTACAGGTCGGGCTTTATTTATGCTCACGTAGGGTATGTCGATTATAAGAATCTTCCGTTGTTCCTCAGTTTTATATATATATACATAAGTTCATGTTCAAGCTTCATGATTTTATGACTTATGGTATTGCGGCTCAAATAATGTTTTATAAGGTTTTACTTATGAATCCAGTCATGCTCAGCTTTATATTATAATTTGAAAGCCTTGAGCCCTCACGTTCAGTTTATGATTCGAAACTCATGTTTTATACGATTTTACACTCATGACCTCTCTTATACTATTTTACTAGCATGTTTTACTTACTCTACATACTTCATATATTCAGATTACTGACTGCATACTCTATGCTATATCGTTTCATGATATAAAGATCCAGGTAGTCAGACTCAGCGCCGCGGTTAGATACGTTCTGAACTTGATCAACTAGCAATAGTGAGTCCTCATCTTCCGAGGACTAGATTTATCTACTTCATTTTAGCTCTTTTACTTTGTTTTAGTTTCAGACTTTGGAGTTAGTTGGGGGCTTGTCCTAGTAGCTCATCAGTTAGTAGAGTCTTTTCAGACATAGAGTTAGTATATTCAGCTTTGTGACTCAGTGTTTACATTATCTGATTATCTTGTTATCTATAAGGGAAGCTTTCATTCAGTTTTCCTTATAATTTATATTGTGTTAATAATTTTTTACGCCATGGGTTAGCTTGGATCCGTTCGTAGTTCAAGATCACATGTCGCAATCCGGGGTCCATGCTCGAGTCGTCACAAAAACAAAGAGGGTTTTCACCTAAAGGATTTTGACTATTCTAAATAATTTTGGTGTAGTTTAAGGTGAACCGTAGATTCGAGAATGTAGTTCTTATTTATTGGAGAGGGTGCTTAGATTGTGAATTCGAGGTAAATGAGACTTTAAGCTTTGAATGCTTGTTTTTCCAATATGTTTTATATGTGTGTGTGTGTTCTACCTGGTCCATGTGTTGGGACGAACGTGTGCTTGGCAGATCGGTGGTCTTCGAGGCCAGCCACATATATCTTATGTTTAAGCATTCTAAACTCTCTCTATTGTAAGAACTATTTCGTAGAGTGATACAACTATGAGCCATTAGGTTGGGACATTGTGTATGCTTCTGGATATCACTGGGCACTGTGCATGCTTCTTGATGGTACCGAGCATTGTGTATGCTATTTTGACAGTACCAAGTATTGTGTATGCTGTTGTGAACTCGTAGCATTGATTAATTATTGTAAATGTAGTTTATGTTAGATTCCTTGAGCAAATTGTGTTGGGATATATAACATTTTTGGTAAAAACTTATTTGAAAAATCAGTGGGTATCATATTACGATATAATTTCAGTGCAAAAATATCCATATGCTTGTGGTAAGTTTGTATTTTTCTAACACTTGTTCCAGAGGTATTTAAAGTTGCAAGTCAAGGATCTTACTAAGTTATATTCATATATAGCTCACTCCTTACTTGCATGTGTAACACCCTAAAAGTCCTTAAGACCAGACTTGAGGGTTGAAGTAGAAAAAGCAGGAAAATCAGCACTAGGTCACAGAACAACTCATTAGGTGACCTTTTAAGTCACTTAACGGATTGTTAAGTGACACGTTATGTGGGTGCCTAAGTTGAATGATCTGTTCTTGCTGGAGGTAACAACGGATGGGGTGACAAGTCGTCATCCCACCCCACGATTATTTAGGACATGCATCAAGTGCCTAATGATGAAGAAGGTGTTATTTTCCTGAAGGTAGTTACGGGTCAGGTGACGAGTCGTCAAGACCCCCAACGAGTCATTGTATGACCCGTCAGATGTGCAGTGGTAGGTTATGGTTGATTGTTCCAATGTTCGCGACAGATTGAGGGAATGAGTCGTCATGTCCCTAACAACCTGTTAAGTCACCCGTGGGGTGAGAAAGAATAGTGAATAGGAAGATTCTAGCGGTGGCAATGAGTCCTAACCACGATTCGTCAAGGGACCCAACGACTCATTAGGTCACTCGTGGTGATTGGCAGTGTCTAATTTTCTTTCGAATCTCTAAGGGTGTTTTTATAATTCCTAAGCTTCTAACTCCCTAATGACATCGTTTTAAGCCCTGAAAGGAGTGTTTTAATAGGGTTTAGCCTATTCTGATTCCTTAGACTCCCATGCATGCAAGTTATTGAGAATCCTCTTCAAGATCAAGCTAGAACTCTCTCAACTTCTTCCCCAATTCTCTTGGGCTTTCAAGGCTAGTTTGAGGAACAGTTTACCCAGGTATGTAGAGCTATGAATGAGAGTTTTCTTCCACTCTCGTGCCCAAGTTTCTCCTCATGTTCATGAATCCAAGTCTTAAATTAAGTGCATTGATATCTAGGGGTTTTAACCCAATTTTTTGTGAAAATCTCTATGATATGTTTATGGGTCGAATTACCTCATGATCTAAAGTATATTTTAAG
>JACEIK010003940.1:28347-50207 GCA_018107945.1 Datura stramonium
GCTATGGGTTCGATTAAACTCATCAACTTAGCCTAGAGACCCTATGTATGTGTTGAGGAAACTAGTACATATGTATCTCTACTAAATTTTTAACCAAGTTATTAGCACACGAGATCACTGTCATAAAATAAAAAATCCATAAAGTTCAAATTCTGAATCCGCGTCAATTTATTTTGATTGGTCCTCCTTTGTTATCTAGATCATCACCTTAATTCTATGGACCACTGAATATTATACTGGGATGCTACCTTTTATCTATAGAATTTGGAAGTCAGTTTTAGTGGCTATGGCTTTACCTACGATGGATACAGGATATTCTCCTGTTTATATCTTTGGCTCCATGATTGAGGGCAATCATCCTGCATAATTAAAACCTCTTACTCATTCCTTCTTAATTTATGTGACGGTATTTGACTGAACATAGAGTTCAAGAAAGAAAGACTTTTAGTTATAAACGCATAACACACTTTGTGGTTTTTTTAACAAGTCCGGGCAACATGAGTATGACATTATTGTGGGACAGACTAAAAAAAAAAAGTACGAAGTATACTTTGGGAGGGAAAGAGTAAAACTAAAGCAACTTTTGAGATGATAGATGGGGGCAATGGCAAGAAAGTTCCTTTTTAAGTGAAGCAGAGTTGGAATTATTGCAAGCTTCCTTTAACTTGTAAGTTGCAAGTTCAATATGTATAGAAAATATGGACAACTGATTGAGAAGTTGGAAGAAAGGGAAGAACTTTGGCTTTTCACTTCTCTATATAAGTAAACTAACTTATGTTCAAGAAAATATCCCAACTTCTATTTCATTCTTCAACAATATGGCTAAGTGTATTGCCTTGTGCTTCTGGTTCCTCTCTACCTTGTTTCCATTTACAATATCTCAGTCAGAAACTTATATAATTCATATGGATTTGTCAGCCATGCCAAAAGCTTTTTCTAGCCATCATAGTTGGTACTTGTCCACTCTTGCTTATGTGTCAGATAGCTCAAATCTTGGTTCTGCTAGTAACAGAAATTCCCTTGTATATGCTTACACTAATGCAATTCATGGTTTTAGTGCAAGTCTTTCTCCTTCTGAGCTAGAAGTTATCAAAAGTTCTCCAGGCTATCTTTCTTCAATTAAGGACATGACAGTTAAAGCTGATACGACGCATACGTCCCAATTCCTTGGCCTGAATTCCAATTCTGGTGCATGGCCAAAGTCGGATTATGGCAGAGATGTTATAGTTGGTTTGGTTGACACAGGGGTTTGGCCAGAGAGCAAAAGCTATAGTGATAATGGGATGAGTGATGTTCCATCAAGATGGAAAGGGGAATGTGAAAGTGGCACTCAATTCAATTCCTCTTTGTGCAACAAGAAACTCATTGGCGCGCGTTACTTCAACAAAGGCCTAATTGCTAGCAATCCGAATGTTACCATAGCGATGAATTCAGCTCGTGACACAGACGGGCATGGAACTCACACGTCTTCCACAGCTGCAGGAAGTCATGTGGAATCTGCATCATATTTTGGCTATGCCCCTGGTGCTGCTACAGGCATGGCACCAAAGGCTCATGTGGCAATGTACAAAGCTTTGTGGGATGAAGGTACAATGTTATCTGATATTCTGGCTGCAATTGATCAGGCAATTGCGGATGGAGTGGATGTAATATCCTTGTCATTAGGCATAGATGGTCGTCCTTTATATGATGACCCGATTGCTATTGCTGCATTTGCTGCAATGGAGAAAGGTATATTTGTTTCCACTTCAGCAGGAAATGAAGGACCTGATGGTGAGACTTTGCACAATGGAACACCTTGGGTTCTCACTGTTGCTGCTGGCACAGTCGACCGTGAATTTCTTGGGAGACTAACTCTAGGCAATGGAGTTTCAGTCACTGGTTTATCCCTCTATCCCGGGAATTCAAGTTCAATTGAAAGCTCCATCGTTTTTCTCAACACATGCCTAGAGGACAAGGAACTGGAGAAAAATGCATACAAAATCGCGGTCTGCTATGACGCGAACGGATCAATAAGTGATCAAGTGTACAATGTAAAAAATTCAAACGTTTCGGGTGGTGTCTTCATAACAAACACCACCGACTTGGAATTCTACCTCCAAAGCGAATTCCCTGCTACATTTTTGAACTTTCAAGATGGCAATAAAGTTTTGGAGTACATCAAGAATAGTCGTTCACCTAAAGCAAGATTCGAGTTTCAAGTGACACATCTTGGTGCTAAACCAGCACCAAAAGTTGCTGGCTACAGCTCAAGGGGACCATCACAAAGCTGCCCCTTTATCCTAAAACCTGATCTGATGGCTCCTGGAGCCTTGATATTAGCTTCATGGCCTCAGAAATTACCGGTTGTTAAAATTAACTCACGAGAGCTATTCAGTAACTTCAACATTATATCTGGTACGTCTATGTCATGCCCTCATGCTGCTGGTGTAGCAGCACTTCTGAAAGGGGCAMACCCCAACTGGAGCCCTGCTGCCATCCGCTCAGCCATGATGACCACAGCYGATGTGTTGGACAACACTCAAGGGCCCATCSGAGACATCGGTAACAACAACAATGCTGCTAATCCCCTAGCCATGGGAGCTGGCCATATCAATCCAAATAAGGCACTGGACCCCGGACTTATCTACGACGTTACACCAGAAGACTACATAAATCTCCTCTGTGGTCTAGATTTCACATCCCAACAGATAAAAGCCATCACAAGATCCTCCTCATATTCCTGTTCCAACCCATCATTGGACTTAAACTATCCATCTTTCATTGGCTATTTCAATTCGAACAGCAGCAAGTCGGATCCGAAACGGATACAAGAATTCAACAGGACAGTGACTAATGTTGGAGATGGTATGTCAACATACACAGCAAAATTGACCCCAATGGGTGAATATAAAGTTAGTGTTGCACCTGACAAGTTGGTTTTCAAAGAGAAGTATGAAAAGCAAAGTTACAAGCTAAGGATAGAAGGTCCTTTTCTAGTAGATAATTTTCTGGTTTATGGTTCTTTGAGTTGGGTTGAAGCTGCTGGTAAATATGTGGTAAGAAGTCCCATTATTGCCACTGCCAAAAGATAGATCCTCTGTGAGAACAGAACTAATTAAGACACTGTCATATGAATATTGTGAAGTAAAATTATGTATTTCTTTTCACTTAGTTAAAGACTAACTAAATTGTTGATTGATGCATTAAAAAAATTTAAAATGATTACTTTTCTCAATCTTTAACTGTAGTTGGATAAATTTTAAAATTGAATTATTAGCAATGGGGACAATCCAGGATAAGACAGCTCAGACATTTGTCTTTTGTTAACAAGAAATTCTCAATAAATCATAAATTCAACAAGAAATAATACAGGTTACAAGAAGATAATCCTACATCACAATGACTATTTTCTGCTCATCTCTTACACAGCAGTTCATACATCATGAGCAGTTCATACATCATGAGAGAATATATTTCTTTTTTTTTTAAATTTATATTTTATGTTTATATCACAATAAAACAAGATGAGTAATAGCCCTAAAGCTGAGACTTAAAGCTCCAAATATTATTAGTATTTTAGATTGCTGTTCTAAAATCTGGAACTCATAAAGTTCAAATTCTTAATCCGCTTACCATTATTTTGAGTGGTCCTCCTTTATCATCTAGATCGTCAGCTTAAGTCTGTGGACCAATGAATATAATACAGGGATGCTGCTTTTTATCTATAGAATTTGGAAATCAGTTTTAGTGGCTATGGCTTTACGTACTATGGATACAAGATACACTCCTGTTTGTATCTTTGGTTCCACATGATTGAGGGTTATGAGTTATGTTGCTTGAACTTTCCAAAATTGCTGCTGGAGTCGCGTTGGATCCTCAAAAATGCATAGGTTTTGGAGTATCTGACACACATTAGAATTTTTTTCAAAAGAATCCAAACAACATACAGTATGACACTCTTTTGGGACAGACTAAAGAGAAAAGTACGACATAATTTGGGACAGAGAGGATACAACTAAATCAACTTTGAGATGAAAGGTGGGGAAATAACAAAGACAGCTCCTTTCAGAGTGAAGCAGAGTTGGGAATTATTGCAAGCTTCCTTTTAACTTGCAAGTTGCAAGTTCAATATATACAGAACTGACTAAGAAGTTGGAAGAAAGGGAAAAACTTTGGCTTCTTACTTCTCTATATAAGTAAACTTCAAGAAAATATCCAAACTTCTATATCATTCACCAACAATATGGCTAAGTGTAGAGCCTTGTGCTTCTGGTTCCTCTCTATTTTGTTTCCATTTACAATATCTCAGTCAGAAACTTATATCATCCATATGGATTTGTCAGCCATGCCAAAAACTTTTTCTAGCCATCATAGTTGGTACTTGTCCACTCTTGCTTCTGTGTCAGATAGCTCAAAGCTTGGTTCTGCTAGTAACAGAAATTCCCTTGTATATGCTTACACTAATGCCATTCATGGTTTTAGTGCAATTCTTTCTCCTTCTGAGCTAGAAGTTATCAAAAATTCTCCAGGCTATCTTGCTTCAACTAGGGATATGACAGTTAAAATCGACACGACACATACGTCAAAATTCCTTGGCCTGAATTCCAATTCTGGTGCATGGCCAAAGTCAGATTATGGCAGAGATGTTATAATTGGCTTAGTTGATACAGGGATTTGGCCAGAGAGCAAAAGCTATAATGATAATGGGATGACTAATATTCCATCAAGATGGAAAGGAGAATGTGAAAGTGGCGCTCAATTCAATTCCTCTTTGTGCAACAAGAAACTCATTGGCGCGCGTTACTTCAACAAAGGCCTAATTGCTAGCAATCCTAATGTTACTATTGCGATGAATTCAGCTCGTGACACTGAGGGGCATGGAACTCATACGTCTTCCACTGCTGCAGGAAGTCAGGTGGAATCTGCATCTTATTTTGGCTATGCCCCTGGTGCTGCTACAGGCATAGCACCAAAGGCTCATGTGGCAATGTACAAGGCTTTTTGGGATGAAGGTCCTCCAATGTTATCTGATATTCTGGCGGCAATTGATAAAGCAATTGAGGATGGAGTAGATGTGTTATCCTTGTCATTTGGCCTAGATGGTCGTCCACTACATGATGATCCAGTAGCTATTGCTGCGTTTGCTGCAATGGAGAAAGGTATATTTGTTTCCACTTCAGCAGGAAATGAAGGACCTGATGATGAGAGTTTGCACAATGGAACACCTTGGGTTCTCACTGTTGCTGCTGGCACAGTCGACCGCGAATTTCTTGGGAGACTAACTCTAGGCAATGGAGTTTCAGTCACTGGTTTATCCCTCTTCCCCGGGAATTCAAGTTCAAGTGACAGCTACATTGTTTTTCTCAACACATGCCTAGAGGATAGAGAACTGGAGAAAAATGCATACAAAATCGCTGTCTGCTATGACGCGAATGGATCAATAAGTGATCAAGTGTACAATGTAAGTATTTCAAACGTTTCGGGTGGTGTCTTCATTACAAACACCACTGACTTGGAATTCTACCTCCAAAGCGAATTCCCGGCTATGTTTTTGAACTTTCAAGATGGTGATAGAGTTTTGGAGTACATCAAGAATAGTCCTTCGCCTAAAGCAAGACTCGAATTTCAAGTGACACACCTTGGTGCTAAACCAGCACCAAAAGTTGCTAGCTACAGCTCAAGGGGACCATCACAAAGTTGCCCCTTTATCCTCAAACCTGACCTGATGGCTCCTGGAGACTTAATATTAGCTTCATGGCCTCAGCAATCACCGGCTACTGAAATTAACTCGCGAGAGCTTTACAGTAACTTCAACATTATATCTGGTACGTCTATGTCATGCCCTCATGCTGCTGGTGTAGCAGCACTTCTGAGAGGGGCACACCCTGAATGGAGTCCTGCTGCCATCCGCTCGGCCATGATGACCACAGCCGATGCATTGGACAACACTCAAGGGCCCATCCGAGACATTGGTAACAACAACAATGCTGCTAATCCCCTAGCCATGGGAGCTGGCCATATCAATCCAAATAAGGCACTGGACCCCGGACTTATCTATGATGTTACACCAGAAGACTACATAAATCTCCTCTGTGGTCTAGATTTCACATCCCAACAGATAAAAGCCATCACAAGGTCCTCCTCATATTCCTGTTCCAACCCATCATTGGACTTAAACTACCCATCTTTCATTGGCTATTTCAATTGGAACAGCAGCATGTCGGATCCTAAACGGATACAAGAATTCCAGAGGACAGTGACTAATCTTGGAGATGGTATATCAACATACACAGCAAAATTGACCCCAATGGATGGATATAAACTTAGTGTTTCACCTGAAAAGTTGGTTTTCAAAGAGAAGTATGAAAAGCAAAGTTACAAGCTAAGGATAGAAGGTCCATTGCTAGTAGATAATTTTCTGGTTTATGGTTCTTTGAGTTGGATTGAAACTAGTGGTAAATATGTTGTAAAAAGTCCCATTGTTGCCACAACCATAAGAATGGATCCTCTATAGTAAGACATGTCTTGTGAAAATGTGAAAGATAAATGAATGATTGTGAAGTGAAATCATGTATTTCTTTTCACTTAGTTAAGACTAACTTATTTTTTGATTGATGCATTAAAAAAAATTCAAAGTGATTACTTTTCTCAATCTTTAACTGTAGTTGGATTAATTTTGAACTTAGAACACATAAAATTGAATTATTAGCAAGGGGGACAATCCAAGATAAGACAGCTCAGACATTTGTGTTTCATTAAGAAGGAAATGCTCAATTAATCATAAATTCAACAAGAAATAATACAGATTAAAAAAAGATAATCTTCCATTTTCTGCTCATCTTTTACACAACAAGAAATAATTCATGCCCCTGAATTAATTAACCAAGTATGAAGTTGAAGTTCAGTTGGGATCCATATAGTCTACTAGTTTTTAACTATGAATTACCCCTATTGTTTATAGAGACCTTACAACCCCGCCCTTTATAGTTTGCTTCCAAGCTGGCCCCGGCCACAATGAATCAGGAGATCTTTGTCGCTGCTGACTTGGATCTCGGATGACCGAACAAGTAGTGGAGATGATCCAGAAACCTATTAACTTTATTGTTCCATTGTTGATCAAATAAATTAGTATCTATCTTCCTAAGATTGTCTTCATGAACAAGTATGTGGACTAGTAAATGAAACAAAGGAAATAGTTGAGATCGACTATATGAATCTTTTACATTTGTACTTTTTCTTTTTTGATTTCTCACTCGGTGTCCAACAGCTAATGCCATATTGGGGCCTAACTAAATTGACGTTCGTGCTGGTACGTTTTATATTTGGGAGTAGAACACTTCCTAATAAAGGCAACTCCATACTCAGGATTCACTCCCCCATAACCCGGGTTGGTTCCGATTCTTTTATATGTATTCTGCTTTCATTATTGGTGAATTGGATGCAGAAAATTAGTTTTCTTGAATGAAATGACTTCGATTAGTGAAGAGGTGAAAAATATTTGGAGACAATACAAGTGGGGATAACTGTTCATGTTAATATTCACCATTGGTACCAATTATGAAAGTGACTGATGATTTTTCTTGAAAAAGAAAAGACATTACACCAAATTTTCATAATCCAATCTGAACTGTTCATAGGTATAAAGATAAGNATCTGTTATGTATTCGGGAAGTGCACTCCTCAGTCAGCGCCACTTTTACACCAAATTTTCATAATCCAATCTGAACTGTTCATAGGTATAAAGATAAGATCTGTGTACATTCTACCCTCCCCAGACCCCACTTTATGGATTACATTGGGTTGTTCTTGTTGTTCGCTGATCAATATTTTTTGACAAATATAATTTACTTTCCAGAAAATATTTTCTGTCATACCAAATATTCATGCCTAACTTTCCATGTTTTTCTGCATTTATGAACATAATTGACTTCAGGTCTTGTTAGATATCAATTTAAAATTCATGTGATTGACTTGCTGGTAGAAACATTTTGCAAGATTAAAAGTCTGATTGTACTAAATGTTTTATTTTGCCAATAGAAAGTGACTCTGAATTCAATTTAACAAAAATACATGGCTGGTTTCCAATTATTTCTATTTATAAAAAAAATTATTATAAATAGAAAAGCTTGTTTGGTCCAGCTGATTAAAAGTAGTTTTTAAGCATCAAACGTCTATCTCTTTTTTTTTTTTTGGGAAATTGGGGAGGGGATTACAAGGTGGGGAATCGAACTCTCACCAATAAGGTAGGAGTTCAGGTAGCCAACCAACTGAGTTACTTAAACGGTAAATCAGTTATTAAGTGGTAAAGTTGATTTTATATCTAAACAGTTGCCAAATGTGTTGGAATATAAATTTTGAAGCTGAAAAAAGAAGCCGAGACTTATAAAGCATAACATTTTATGTATATACAGAGATGACCAATGACGGACCTACAGGCTATAGTGTGGCTACCGGGTGCTCAAGCACCCAGTCACTTCAAAAAAATAATCCTGGAATTAGCTACCAACTTCATCGCTAATATGTTATTAAATTGCTCGTAGCTAATGAATATTTTTGATAATCCGCTGCTAAGTAGGAAGTATCACCTATGTTGCTCGGACTCTTAGAATTGCTGCAGCACCCGTGTTGGATACTCAAAAAAATGTATAGATTTTGGAGTATCCGACACACACTAGGTGGGCTTTTTTAAAGAATATGAACAACACACCGTATGATATTCTTTTAGGTCAGACTAAAAAGAAAAGTATGACACATAATTTGGGACGGACGGAATACAACTCAAGCAACTTTTGAGATGATAGATAGGCAATGGCAAATACAGTTCCTTTTAGAGTGAAGCAGAGTTGGGATTATGGCAAGCTTCCAACTTGCCAACTTCAATATATGGGAAAATATGGACAGATAATTAAGAAGTTGGAAGAAAGGGGAAAACTTTGGCTTCTCACTTCTCTATATAAGCAAACCAACTCATATCCAAGAAAATAACCCAACTTCTGTTTCATTCTTCAACAACATGGCTAAGTGTATTGCCTTGTGCTTCTGGCTCCTCTTTATCTTGTTTCCATTTACCATATCTCAGTCAGAAACTTATATCATTCATATGGATTTGTCAGCCATGCCAAAAGCTTTTTCTAGCCATCATAGTTGGTACTTGTCCACTCTTGCTACTATATCAGATAGCCCAAAACTTGATTCTGCTAGTAACAGAAATTCCCTTATATATGCTTACACTAATGCCATTCATGGTTTTAGTGCAAGTCTTTCTCCTTCTGAGCTAGAAGTTATCAAAAATTCTCCAGGCTATCTTGCTTCAACTAGGGATATGACAGTAAAAATTGACACGACGCATACGTCCCAATTCCTTGGCCTGAGTTCCAACTCTGGTGCATGGCCAAAGTCAGATTATGGCACAGATGCTATAGTTGGCTTAGTTGATACAGGGATTTGGCCTGAGAGCAAAAGCTATAATGATAATGGGATGACTGATATTCCATCAAGATGGAAAGGTGAATGTGAAAGTGGCACTCAATTCAATTCCTCTTTATGCAACAAGAAACTCATTGGCGCGCGTTACTTCAACAAAGGCCTAATTGCTAGCAAACCGAATGTTACCATAGCGATGAATTCAGCTCGTGACACAGCAGGGCATGGAACTCATACGTCTTCTACAGCTGCAGGAAATCATGTAGACTCTGCGTCTTATTTTGGCTATGCCCCTGGTCCTGCTACAGGTATGGCACCAAAGGCTCATGTGGCAATGTACAAGGCTTTTTGGGATGAAGGTCCTCCAATGTTATCTGATATTCTGGCTGCAATTGATCAAGCAATTGAGGATGGAGTGGATGTACTATCGCTGTCATTTGGCATAGATAGTCGTCCCCTATATGATGATCCGATAGCTATTGCAGCATTTGCTGCAATGGAGAAAGGCATATTTGTTTCCACTTCAGCAGGAAATGAAGGACCTGATGAAGAGAGTGTGCACAATGGAACACCTTGGGTTCTCACTGTTGCTGCTGGCACAGTCGACCGCAAATTTCTTGGGAGACTAACTCTAGGCAATGAAGTTTCAGTCACTGGTTTATCCCTCTACCCGGGGAATTCAAGTTCAAGTGAAAGCTCCATCGTTTTTCTCAATACATGCCTGGAGGACAAGCAACTGGAGAAAAATGCATACAAAATCGTGGTCTGCTATGACGAGAATGGATCAATAAGTGATCAAGTGTACAATGTACTAAATTCAAATGTTTCAGGTGGTGTCTTCATTACAAACTCCACTGACTTGGAATACTACCTCCCAAGCGAATTCCCCGCTACATTTTTGAACTTTCAAGACGGTGATAAAGTTTTGGAGTACATCAAGAATAGTCCTTCGCCTAAAGCAAGACTCGAGTTTCAAGTGACACATCTTGGTGCTAAACCAGCTCCAAAAGTTTCTGGCTACAGCTCAAGGGGACCATCGCAAAGCTGCCCCTTTATCCTAAAACCTGATCTGATGGCACCTGGAGCCTTGATAATAGCTTCATGGCCTCAAAAAACACCGGTATCTGAAATTAACTCGCGAGAGCTTTTCAGTAACTTCAGCATTCTATCTGGTACGTCAATGTCATGCCCTCATGCTGCTGGTGTAGCAGCACTTCTGAGAGGGGCACACCCCAAATGGAGCCCTGCTGCCATCCGCTCGGCCATGATGACCACAACCAATGCATTGGACAACACACAAGCGCCCATCCGGGACATGGGTAACAACAATAATGCTGCTAATCCCCTAGCCATGGGAGCTGGCCATATCAATCCAAATAAGGCACTGGACCCTGGACTTATCTATGACGTTACACCAGAAGACTACATAAATTTCCTCTGTGGTCTAGATTTCACATCCCAACAGATAAAAGCCATCACAAGATCCTCCTCATATTCCTGTTCCAACCCATCATTGGACTTAAACTATCCATCTTTCATTGGCTATTTCAATTGGAACAGCAGCAAGTCGGATCCTAAACGGATACAAGAATTCAATAGGACAGTGACTAATCTTGGAGATGGTATGTCAATATACAAAGCGAAATTGACCCAAATGGGAGAATATAAAGTTAGTGTTGCACCTGAAAAGTTGGTTTTCAAAAAGAAGTATGAAAAACAAAGTTACAAGCTAAGGATAGAGGGTCCATTGCTAGTAGAAAATCATCTGGTTTATGGTTCTTTGAGTTGGATTGAAACTGCTGGCAAATATGTTGTGAAAAGTCCCATTGTTGCCACAACCATAAGAATGGATCCTCTGTAATAAATCATGTCTTGTGGAAATGTGAAAGATAAATGAATAATTATGAAGTAAAATTATGCATTTCTTTTCACTTAGTTAAAGACTAACTTTATGATTGATGCATAAAAATTTTCAAGTGATTATTTTTCTTAATCTTTAACAGTAGTTGGATTAATTTTGAATTTAGAACAGATAATTTTCCTTTTTTATAAGATCATGGAAATACTCAACAAATCATAAGTTCAATTAGAAATAATACAGACTAAATAAAGATAATGTTGCATTTTCTGCTCATAATAAAAGAAAATGAGATATTTGTTATTACTTCCTAAAATGGTTTATGTCACTAGAATTGAACTATAACTGTTAGGTAAACATGAGAGGATAGACTAGAAGAAATATTTACCTCAATGCCTAACAAAGATAAACAAGTCCTTATGAAAACTTTTCCCTTGTCTCTATATCCCATGGTCCATAACATGAGAAGCCTACGATTTAACGAAGACAGAAAACAGGTTAAAATTGAGAATTAAATTAGGCTAAAATGACAACCACTTTTAAATGGGTAATGCTTAAATGAGTTAAAATTTATCCAATTTTAAATTATCTTAAGTCCTACCTGTAAAAAACTTGAGCGGGTTGGGCGGGTCATTTGTATTATACTGCCATTAGTAGATAGTGAGCGCGCCTAACTGTTTGATAGTCCATTTCTTCAATTTATGTGATATAGTATGAGTCAATACGGAATTGAGTACAGAAAAAAATCTATGAAGGATGGCTTCCCTATTAAATGGCCTCACACAGTGTAAATTTTGTTAGCCCATATTATTGTTAGCCCATATAATTGTTAGCAGATGGGTCTTAGGGTTTTAAGTAGTCTTATGCCTATATATAGGCACCCCTTCCCCATTCTAGAATATGGTCTTCTATTCTCTTATGTAACTTTGCAGTTAGCCTTTTGATTCTTTTTTTTCTTGTTCTTCAATAAAACCCTTGTTATATATCAACAAATTTGAATTAGTCGGCCCCTCACCCGAATACCCACACAGGTAAAACAGAAAGAATTATTGATTGGGAATCTTACTAGTTTAGTTGGTTGACTATCTGCACTTTCACACCCCTGTTGGCGAGAATTTAATTCCCCACCATATAATTCTCTTCCCCTACTACCCCCGAGGTAATAATTAAAAAAAAAGAAGAAGAATTGCCGGTTTCAACTAGAATCTAGAGAATGTCAGTCAGAAGAACCTCTTGAAATTCTGAGTGCCTCTTGTTTGCTTCAAAGTTCAAACTGTAGCGTCCATTTTAAGTCAACTTTCAACCAACCCCTTTTTATTTTTTTTTAATTTATCTTTTGTAGTAGAGTGATATAGAGATATTCTTGTTCGTGTAACCTTAATTCTATTTCTCCCAAGGTTGAAAAATGGGAAAGAAAAAGTATTTAGATTGGACTGCACGATCCATAATATCTACTGGAAGTGAAAGAGTCTCCTTATTGAATAAAGATGTAAGCTTTCTTGTTTTTTTTAGCTTACTGATAAGAAAAATATGAAAGCTTTCTCATGAATTTTGTTCTCTTCTTTCTTAGTCTCATGAATCATGTTGACATTCTTTTGTATGCTTTCTTTAGTAACAAGCTGAGACCATGCTTAAATTTGCAAAAACAGAAGATAAATTCTTTATGCTGGAAACTGTAGATATTCCGGTGTAGGTGTAAGTTGTTTTTGAGTACATATATATATAAATTGTTGAATACCCTTTATACGAGTAAAGCTTCTGGTGTAATTAGTAGGAAGGGTGAATCAAAATTGTTTTGTAATAGGTTCGCATTCCATGTGTGATATTCTTGAATTTTGTGAATCTCCTTGTTAGAATTCCTGGCTCAGCCGTGGGATGTAGTAACAGTCATTGTCTAGTTGTGTTGAACATAGAGTTGGGATCCTAATCTTTAAGGTATGGGACTTGCATCCCGCATCAAAAGTATGGAATTTTACTGTAGGGTTCATATGATCTTTGGTAACCCATGTGTATTCTCTTTTCATTTAGCTAGGGACTTTTTTTTGTTTGTAAGCTTCTGCTACTTTATATATATATATATGCTGATAACCTGATCAACACTTATTACGGTAGGACAGGAATAAAAAAAATTCAGCCCATAATTAAGGTGAAGCTGGATTTGGCTTTCTGTGTGGAGAAGGGAATAATGAACACTACTGAATGCTGAGCTTAATAAAAGTTCATAATTGGATATAGAAAATGCAAGTGTAGAAGTGAGGAAGTGATCTTCTATGACCAATTACATTTTGAATAGAAGAAATTTACTTTCAGTGATCTCCTGTGTTCTATATACTGATCTCATGTGTTATCTTTTACCGATCTCCTGTGAAAATGGTCATATAACTAAAATAACATTTGTAATAATGGGCCATAAAACCAATCTCCCGAGCAAAAATTATACATCTTATTTATCTTAAGATTCTTATTGGTCGTAAAATGAGTTGAAATTGATTTGCTGCTATTTTCTGAGTTGCAATACTTATAGGCACGGCGGAAGACAAATGAGGAAGGCAGTTCTAGCGGTCCTGGGACAGATCTTGAGCATGGAGAAGCAGAGGTGATTACTTTTTCTTCTGGCTGGTTTTCTTGTTTCCTTAAGCCCTTTGAAGCAGCTTCCCCGTGTAGATTTTGACTTTTCGTGCTTGAATTTCAGGCTGCCAATGTTGGATTTTGTAGAGTATTTCTTCTGGTGAGTACTAAAAAATTGAATTTCATGTATTCTTGTCTTCAGCAATGCTGCTAACAGTGTTTGATCTTTGAGGTTTTTCATTTTTCTGAATTTCAGGCAAAGCCAGATGCAGGAAAGCTAATTATTGCTACTATTGCATTGCTCATAGCGTCAACAACAAATCTTCTCATAGTATAGCACTCTCATTCCACTTGTGTTACAGTCTCTTAACATATCAATGCTTTAAGAGTTTTGATTCTTCATATTCTGTGGTTCGCTGGTTAACGTAGTTTCTTCCTTAACATATTCCCCACTAGTGCTATTCAATAAGTTTCAATTCCATCCTTTACATGTGGACTGGAGCTGTCTCTTCCTTGTCTGAAAATGCTGAGACTTGGTCTATTTTTAGCAATTGAGTTTCACACTATCGTATTAACGTACCTGAAACTTAAGCCAATATTAAGGAGAGATAAAAGTTCACACAAAGAATGTACCTATTTCAAGGCCAACAGTAAGAATTCCACCAGAACTCACTTATTAACATCCCCCTTTCTCAGAGTCCTCTTGGATCTAATGCTGATGGTGTAGTTTCTCCACTGCAGCCAAAATTTGGTGGAATGGTAATTGACATTGTATCAGGAGAAATACAGACCCCTCAACAGCAAGCTGAAGCATTAGAAGCTGTGAAAAACACAATATTGGCTATTATCTTGATAGTTGTTACCGGGTATGGATATCTCTGCCTTTTTAAATTCTGCCATTTAATTTTGTTTATCTGTCAAATTCCTATTAAATCATTGCTTCGCATCTCTGTGAGATTATTACTCTTCCTTACTGGACATGATATCTTGAAGAGATGATACATTTGCTAAAACTACACTCCGTTGTCTTAGACTTGATATCACTTGGGAAGAGCTTCCTTCTAACTCAACCTTCAGGAAGAACTAGGTGCACGTTTAAGCTAGATTTTTTGCTGTGTGAAGCTGATCACCTTCGTTTTTTCATTTCATAAAAGTAAAATAAAATGAACAACATGTGCGCAACATGACAATGAATTCTTAGTGATTCCTCATTTCAGTGACACCTACTGCTATCTCATGGACGTACCCTCTGAGGCGTCAGTTTTGTAGGAGACCGAAAACATGGACAAGTGTTCTGAAAAAATATGCGAATTTCAAATATGATGTGTGTTCTGGAAACCCATAAATAAGTAATATGCCTTGTAGAAATTTTTCTCCAGGAATTCTTTGATTCTCATTATAAGATACCTTAACATGATTGCTGCATTTTGCATACGTTAGTTTGTATTTTTCGAGGTACTCACGCCTTTAAAATATTCTTTTCAGCTCTATGTCCACTGCATTACGGTCATGGTTGTTTTCTTCAGTGAGTGAAAGGGTCGTTGCTCGTCTGAGAAGGAATTTGTTTAGTCACCTTATCCAGCAAGTAAATTCCTCCATTATTTCTCCCTCTTTTTCATCTTTCTCCTTATTCTTCTCCATGCTTGCATGCGATCTTTTCTTTTGAAATACTTTTACATGACTAAGGCTATGGAGACAGCAAAACGCTTGGTTCACATTTGGTGCCCATTGGGAACTTAGTTCTGCTTGACGAATATTGTTCTTATAGGAAATAGCCTTCTTTGATGTGACTCGGACGGGGGAACTGTTAAGCAGGCTATCAGAAGACACTCAAATCATTAAAAATGCTGCAACTACCAACCTATCAGAAGCTCTAAGAAACCTAACAACTGCACTTATTGGGATTGGATTCATGTTCTCATCATCCTGGAAGTTGACATGTGAGTATCTCATAATCAAGCTTCCTGTGCCCACACTAACTGCCTACACATGCCACTTTCCTCATTAGTGACCTTTCACTTGGTTAGTGCTGTCTCTTGTTGTTGTGCCTATTATTTCCATTGGTGTTCGTAAATTTGGTCGCTATCTGAGGGAGCTGTCACATGAAACTCAAGCAGCTGCTGCAGTAGCTGCCTCCATTGCTGAGGTTGGCATTTAATTCATGTGATTTCACTATCTCATGCCTGTAATTGCCTTTATGAGAAGACCTCGCTTCTCTTGAATTTGTAAAAAGAGTTCGAAATGTAGGAATCTTTTGGGGCCATCAGAACAGTGAGATCATTTGCAAAAGAACAATATGCAATATCAGGTTACTCAAACAAGGTTGATGAGACCCTTAAGCTAGGACTTCGACAAGCAGTGAGCTTACTCATGAATTGGTTCTCTTTTACTCGCAACTTACAAGATATGGATATTAAATTAATTAGTGAGTTTTGTTTGTCACCATGTTTCCATCACAGAAAGTAGTTGGTCTATTTTCCGGAGGGTTAAGTGCAGCATCAACTTTGTCAGTTATTGTTGTGGTGATTTATGGAGCTTATTTGGCTATAACAGGCTCTATGACTGCAGGATCTCTTACATCCTTCATTCTTTATAGCCTCACAGGTAAATCCACCATGATTTTTCCTTTTCTTTTACGTTGGAAGTCGAGTTTTCCAAGAGGGGGAATCTGGTGCTGAGGATTTCTCAAGATTTTGTTCTATCATATTTTACAGTGACCATAACCACTTGATTAGATATCGCTTCTGAATATTCTCAGCTTTCATTCTCTGAATGACATAGCCAAATTGGTATAATTAGGCACACACTAGAAAACTTACATGGCTGTATTTCTACCTTTTCTTCTGTGGCATATCCGTAATGCTTGCTTGCACGCAGGGGCGGAGCCAGAGTACCATAAGGGATTCGTTGAAAAACTACACTAAATATAAGGTCAAAATTACTTTTTATGTATATATAATAGATGTTGAATCCCCTTGGTTGTTTAGCTCTTTATATTTTGAACCCCCTCAATAAAAATTCTAACTCCGCCACTGCTTGTACGTGTGACGTATATTTATCATGTATTGGCAAGTTTAAATTAATAATCAAACCTAGAATGCACATCTCCTGAATTCTGCATAGTTCCATACAATTCTGCTGCATTTCGATTTACTACAGAAAAGAAAACAATTTTTGAATGTATAAGGACTCATTCACAGCTGAATTCCTTGCAGTTGGGTCCTCGATATCGTCTCTATCAGGTTTATATACAACAGCAATGAAAGCTGCAGGAGCAAGTAGGAGAGTATTTCAGCTTCTAGATCGCGTCTCAAGCATGCCTACATCAGGAGACAAGTGCCCTATAAGGTCAGTCTGTCCTTCTTCACTCACAAACATCCTCCTATAGGGTGCTGGTAGTAAGAAGCTTGTATTCCACTGGCGATCACATTTTTCTTTTTGAAAGTGAGGACAGATAGAGATACTTCTTATAACATCTTGGCTTTTGGTGCAGTGACCCTGATGGAGATGTTGAACTAGATGATGTATGGTTTGCTTACCCTTCTCGCCCGAGTCATATGGTACTCAAGGTAAAAATTTGATATCTTCGCATACCAACTGTCACATTGACATACATAAAGATATCAGAGACAATTATGCAGCCAAATCATACTACCTAACCTGATACAGTTAGTGTTTTGTTTTAAACTTTGAAACGCGCATAGAATTCTTTATGGTGTCAATGCTGACAGTAAAATTAGCTTAGTTTATTGTTTGAGGCTCCAAAAAGACGATGTTTCAAGTTGTAGAAGTTTGGTCGGGCATATCTATGATTTCTTTTATTTGGATTAACAGGGCATATCACTAAAACTGAGACCAGGATCAAAAGTTGCCCTTGTTGGTCCGAGCGGTGGAGGAAAGGTAAACTTCATTTTACCATTTGTACACATGATCTACTGAGTTTGTGATAATCTTTAGCATATTACATAAACAAACACTCAAACTTAGTCTCAACTGACAAGTAAGCACTCCAAACTTTGAGAGTGCAGGTCTAGAAACCTCAACTTGATCTCCACTTACAACTAAACACACTAACGCGTCATTTTTGTGTCTCGTAGACACCCAATGCTAACATGATACATAACTTTTGAATGTGTCTAGATAATCGTTTTGTAAGTTCAAGTGTTTTCAAAGTTAGAGTGTTTACTTGCCAGCTGAGATCAAGTATGATTGTTTATTTATATATTATGCCTAATCTTTTAGGCTAACAAGCTCTTGAATTGATTGCAGACAACAATTGCTAACTTGATAGAGAGGTTCTATGATCCACTTAAGGGGAAGATACTGCTCAATGGGGTTTCTTTGATAGAAACATCACATGAATATTTACACAAAAAGGTAAATATGATTTCGCCGTCTATGATGAAATGCTTCTAGGTATCCAAATCCTGACTTTTACATTATTTCAGATTAGTATAGTGAGCCAGGAACCTGTTCTTTTCAACTGTTCAATAGAAGAGAACATTTCATATGGATTCGATGGCAAAGCAAGCAGCGCTGACATAGAAAATGCAGCGGTAAATTCAATTTCTGTCACAAAAATTCAAGACTTTTTACATTTTTCACCCAAAAACATGATTGTTTCTTCTTTGTAAAATACTTAATGGTGCAGAAAATGGCGAATGCTCATGACTTTGTAGAATCCTTTCCGGATAAATATCAAACTGTAGTCGGAGAACGTGGACTAAGGTTATCAGGAGGCCAGAAGCAGAGAATAGCAATTGCCAGGGCCTTGTTGATGGACCCTAGAGTTCTGCTTCTTGATGAAGCCACTAGTGCTCTAGATGCCGAAAGCGAATACCTTGTACAAGTATGAACTCAACCTTATATATATGTTCATTTCCAAGTTTCCATAATTTATACTCCCTCTGTTTCAGTACACAAGTCTTACTTTCCTTTTCAGTCTCGTTAAAAAAGAAAAAAAGAACGTCACTTTTCTATATTTAGTAGGTTTTTAATTCCTACATTCCATTTTTCCCTTAATGACACTGCCTTACAGGAATGACATAACATGTTTAGGATCACGAGATTCATTGGGTATTTTTTATATATATTATGCATATATTTAGTTCAAAACTACAAGATTTAAAAGTCTTCTTAAACTTTGTGTTGAGACAAATTAAGACACATAAAATGAAACGGAGCGAGTACATGTATTTGTAGTGCTTCCAAGTAGGGGTCAAGCCACAGTGATAGTTACGAGTTTGGCAGAAGCCAGTAACTTTGGATCAAAGTATTTGTAGTGCTTCCAAGCAGGGGTCAAGCCACAGTGATAGTTACGAGTTCAGCAGAAATAAGTAACTTTGGCTCAAATACTATATTTGGGTTAAAAATATTCATTTAGCATGTAAAAATAATTTATCCAGAACTAAACAAGTAAAAATATATATATATATAGTACAGAACTCATAAACTAAAAATTCTGGCTCCGCCTCTACTCTCAAGTATTCTGATTGATTTTTTCAGTTAAATTTTATAGAAGCTAATCTGTCAACTTATGTGCCAATGCTTATTATAGGATGCTATGGACTCTCTGATGAGAGGCAGGACAGTACTTGTAATAGCACATAGGCTATCTACTGTGAAAAGTGCAGACACAGTAGCAGTTGTTTCTGATGGCCAGATTGCAGAAAGTGGAAGCCATGAAGAGCTTCTGGTCAGTGATGGAATTTACACTGCTCTTGTTCGACGACAATTACAAGCACCAACAAACTGAAAGTGTACTTAGAATAGGTATCAGGCAGTAGCGGAGACAGAATTTTCACCAAGGGGTTCAAAATAGATGTTCAAGTTGTGTCAAGGGGTTCAATACACAATATATACACACAAATAACATATTTGACCTGTACTTTCCCAACGAACCTTGACTGCGCCCCTGGTATAAGGGACAATGCAATATGAATAAATCCTGCACATGTTGTGGCGAATTCAAGATTTACAAGGGTTGATTGAATTGTGTGTTCGTGTTGTTTTGTATTGTACTGTTCCTTTAATTACAATGTTTGTTATGAATGTTACTTAAAATTTCATTCGACCAATATTCACACAGTGTGGCTACTCAAAATGTAATTACATGTCACTCTATTATAACCACATTTTCCCCAGCTCGAAAGAGAACAAGAGATTGTTTGGGTGGCAGAATGGTGGAAACGCTTGTTTCTTTCATATTTTGGACCTTTGCTTCATGAAAAAAATATGTTAAAACTAAAACACCGAAGAACTGAAATCTTAAATCAAATTATCACTATGTATGAAGGATATGAACTGTCTAAACAAAAATTCTTGAATAATAACCAGTTTTACTATCAAATATATGATACAAAATGGAGTGAACAGACCGGAGCGAACCTGCCTAGTCTAAGATTTTGGGCTCTTTTTCCAAGAAATTGTACTTTGTGGAAGTGAGACCACAAAGGAGTTGTTGGGAGGCAAACAATTGACATGATCTCTTGTGATTGTTTGATTGCTCAATTTGTCAATAATGATGCAATCCCAAGCTGACAATTCAAGCAATAAAATCATGTGGAGAAAAGGAAGATAGACAATAGGACCACTTCTGATTTCGATAGCAAAAGTTCACTTTAATATACTAGTAATATAACTCCGAGTTTAACTTTTATACGCCAAACTTATCAATCGAAAAGATAACTACACGTAATTCATAATAAATATGTCGAATAAGTATAGTTTGAAGAATATTACTAACAGACAATTACTTGTTAGGTTAAATTATACTCCTATTAAGTTATTGAGAATAATACATATATTTATATGTTATAACACGAAAAAATAATATAATAATATAAATATTACACTAACAATATATATAACTTAAATTCATAATAAATAAATTAATAGGTGACTCTAAAAAAAAAAGGTTTGTGGGGGGAAAGATAAGATAAGGTGGTGCAACTGTGATAATGCCAAAGTAAATAATTATAAAGAAATCAACGTCCCAACAACAAAATCTCTGTATTCAGACTTACTTTTTATCCAATCAAACCAGAGAACATAACGTCTCTTTAGTTTATTCATGTCCATTATTGATAAATTATAATAATATTTTATTTATTTTTAGTTAATTTTGATAAAAAGAACTCGTTGTATATTGAAAAATCTATTAAATATTTTAAAATTAAAGAATATTTCAAATATATTTGTTGGATTGAATCATTTGATCAGCAAGGCCTTAGATTTTTTTAGCGCGTTGGACTCTAGTTCATGTCTAGAGCTTCATCCAGATATGTCATTTAACTCTAGAACACCTTTCTATTATCGACGTCATGTGATATTTCTTTGACTAACGTGAATTTATCTTTGATGATGCCTCCGTTATCTTCAAATTTTGAATCTGTCTCTATTTACTATATTAGCCAAATGGAGTAAATTAAATATAACTTTCTCCAGCTAACCGACTTTACATAATTAAGATGTAAATTAGCAAAATATTACGTATATAGTTTTTGGAAGGACATATAACTATTTAAGTAGTGTCGTCTTAATTATGTTTGTATTATTGGAGGAAATTTATAAATTTTAATAGGCATAATACATAAATAGACACTTAAATTTGGTTTCAACTGACAATTAATCACTCCAACTTTGAGAGTGTGCATCTAGGCACCTCAACTCGTATCCATTGTGTCAGTTAAACATTCCAACGATCATCTAGATACTTTCAAAATTTATGTGTCATCACGTCAGCATCAGATGTTTATAAAACACAATGGAGACTAATTTGAGTGTTTAATCGTCAGTTGAGACTAATTAAGTTGAGATGCTTAGATATACATTCTCAATATTTGAATACTTAATTGTCAGTTGAAATTAAATTTAAATATTTATTTATGTGTTATACCACTTTCAATAATTACCACTTCACCGCTATGGTAATTAAGTTAAGTTAATTATTGGAGTAGTAAAAACAAATACATGAAGCAGTAGTAGTCAATGGCAGAACCTGATCCACCTCGAAATGCGTTCCCAAAAC
>JACEIK010003940.1:76239-86657 GCA_018107945.1 Datura stramonium
TATTATTTCTTAAAAAATGTGTTAAATCAATACTGAGTAAATAAAAATGAATTGAGGGAATAATTCATTGTAATCCAATTAAGTCTCAATTAAGAGTACAAGTCAAGATGGTCCCGTGAATAGAGCATTAACCTACTTTTTTTTTTTAACCTGTTACCTACTTTAGTTTCAATCATCACTAGTTGAAAGTGATACCTGTGACCCACAATAGTGATTCTCCTCTGATTCAATCAGGTGTTTGGACATGTGATTTCATGTTACGATTTGAAATTATGAGATGAAATTAATATTTGAATATGATTCTCCTAAAAGCTTGATTTGAGATTTCAAATCATGAGATAAGATTTTTCAAATGTAAAATTTAACCCACAAATTTATATTTTGTAAAAAAAAATTCACCATTTTATATATACTAACTATATTACCAACCATTTATTTAATAAATGTAAACAACCTTTGCCAACTATTATATTGGATATAAATAGTTTGTCAACCTTTGTCCGTACTATATGAGAGGATTATATTAAAGAGTGATACACTACAACTCATATTTAATTTTACTTTTTATTGAATTAAAGTTTGATTCTTAAGTTGTATTTTTATTTAAAATGACTTTGTGGTAATGTATTATATTTTATTATGAATTTTTCCTTCTTTGGTAAGATTGTATAAGAATTTGGATAACTTGAATAGTTTTTTACGACTTATGGGGTTCTTATATTCACGAGGAGAAAATACAACTTAAAAATTTCAAATTGAATATCCAAACAAAACTTCAAACCTCATCTCATATAATTTCATATCATGATCGCAACATGATTTCATCTCGTATGACCAAACGAACCCTGTAAAAAATAGTTTGAACTTTGAACTACTCTCACCAATTGAACAACATAACAAATCCTTGTCTTGATTAAATTGCAAATACAACAATTGTTAATATGAAGTTTTCTTGTATTGCTTTGTTTACACTTGAGTTTCTTTGACATTATTAACAAGTAATTTCAAATGCTTCAAGAAATAAAATTTATTTTGTACCTTAAGTAATTAATATAAGTTGTGTGAAAGATATAAAAAAAAAAAATTCCCATAAAAAAGTTTAAATTTGCTCCTAAACTTTACGAAGTGGTTAAACATATCACTCATTAAGGGTTCATTTGGTACGAGGGATAAGGATAAAAAGTCTTGAGATTAATTTTTGGATGGATAAAATCATATTTGGTTGGATAAAATCTCGGAATAACTTATCCCCAAGTTAGTTATCCAGAAATTATAGTGTTATTTTTATCTCACATTGAAGGTGGAATAATAATCCTTAGATAACTAATCCCAAAATAATTTATCCCGAAATAACTTGTTTTCAACTAAACCACCCCTACGAGTTGGCTGCGTGGCAAGCCCATATACAAGCTAAAAGTGTTAAGAAATGTTAATTATATCCGACTAATACTCCATCCGTCAATCATAACATATTTTATAAAGACACATCGAAATATCCAATTATTAACCTAGAACATATTTAAATTATTAAGCATAATTAAGGTTAGGATTGAGCATATATCACCCAAAATCAAATTATTTAACATTTATTTTCAATTATCGACTTTACAATAATTCAAATTTTAAAAATAATAAATCAAATATGAAACGCTCACTCCTAATTAGGGACGAAGTTTGACATTTTCCCTATAATATTTGACCCGAAAATAGTGGAATTTGTCCAATTGGCAAACCCATTGTTGAGTTTGTCACATGTCAAAATGCTTTCTTGTCAAAATTCTTTTCACTTTGTTGGCGTCATCAATATAGCAATATAAATTCAACGTGATCTCACAAATAAAATTAAAAAAATAAGATTTACGAGTCTTATTCTTATTTTTATAGAATAAAGAAAGGTTTGAATTGATCTTGGGCAACCCTTCTCCTTTATTTATAGAAACTTAAAACCGACAATGTGAGCGAGCACGGTGGTGAAGTTAGCAAATCCCATATACCAATACAGCTAATTCATCGGTACATATGTCAGTTGACAGCCCACCAATACCAAAACTGTCAAGATCTCAGCCCGACAAAGTCCTTAACTCCAATGCAGGCCCTGCTGACACTGACAACAAACACCCACTTTCTCCTTTCTTTCTTTATTTCCTCTTCATTTTGCATCGTACTTCCCAAAACTCCACTCACTCTCAAGATTCTCTTTCTTCTTTCATTCTACTTCTTCCCCACTACTATTATGTTATTGAAACAGACAAATATAGTCTTTTCTTAACTGAATTTACTGTTACTATAAACCAACTGACTCCAAATCTTGAATCTTTTCTTCTTTTCTTCTCTTTTGTTTTCTTCTGTCTAGTTCTTTCAGTCTTTCAATTTTGGGATCTGGGGAAGTTTTAGTTTGGATCAAATGGAAGGAGCTGATCAGGTGTTCAATTCATTGGAGCCAGAATTTTCTGTTTCTTCACCAGTCACTCGTCAGAAAGCAGCTGCTGCTAAGCAGATCATTGAGAATCATTACAAGAACTATCTTCAAGGCTTGCAAGATCGCAAAGAAAGGTTCTTTTTTTACTAATGTTGCGAGGATTCATCATGAATTGACTAGATTTATATTGGCGATGCCAATTAATCGCGAATATATTTTAGTTTTGTTAATGCCATTTACTTTAGGTCCTATACTTTTTAGGAGTACATTTCATTCTGTATGATATTGGCTTGGTCAGGGAAGATTCATATAGTCTATCGCGGCTTGTTTGGGACTGAGACGTAGTTGTTGTGTTTATGCAATATGTGTAGTTTGTATATGACATTTTTTATTGTTTTCTGTTATGTTTGAGTGTGTCAGGCGAAGAGCGTTGCAGAGGAAGGCGCAAGAAGCACAGATACCGGATGATGAGCAAGAGAAGATGCTGAGGAATTTGGAGAAGAGGGAGACTGAGTTTATGAGATTGCAGAGGCATAAAGTTGGAATTGATGACTTTGAACTGTTGACTGTCATTGGTAAAGGCGCATTCGGGGAGGTACATTGTCTTTTTTACAACTCTATTTCATAGAATTATTTTCAATAGTTCATGTTTTCATGATGTAGATATACTTAAAAAGATGGTCGGATGGCAATTGTATTGCTTTATTTAGTATTGGACTGATATGCTCAAATAGAACAAAATAGATATAGAGGATTCATATAGCCGATATTAATTAGCTCAGGATTGGGGCAGCATAGTTCATTAGTTGTTAGATTTAGTAATTTCATTCTGATTAGATATATGGATCAATAAATCAGATGATTCTATTCGATTGGAGTAACTTAAAAGATGTCTTTGTTTTTCTATTAAGTGATTTTTAAGGCTAAAGTTAGTGTATCTGCAAGTTATTGAACTTCAAAAACAAAAATCATCTAGGGGCTGAGCTACTTATGATAGCCAAAACTCATTTCTTTGCACTAGTTGCGAGCAAGAGGTGCTTAAATTAGTCATATAGTCAGAAATAGAAGATTCTAATTTGCATGTGCCCCATGCTTCATCTCTTTTAAGAAATTTTAATTGATTAAACAAGATGATAAATAGATTAGGAGAGATCAGTTCGTTGGAAAATGAGCATCAGTTGAGTTAGAGTCTGATACATCTACAAATCGCATTTCTTTATGCTTTCTCACTGACATTGTTGTGGAGAAGCACACGTGACCTCCAGCTCGTAATGTCTGTTTCCATAATGGGAAATATATGTTTCAAGAACTGACAGATTTTCTATCTGATCTTTAAAACTGCATCAACCCCCTTTTTCCACATGAGTAGAGATTTGAGCGGGAGTCTCTTTTATTTTCTCACTTGTTTGAAGCTTTACATTTTTGTCCCTTAAAGTTTGTGAACGGGGGAGGAACTCGTTATTATATTGTAAGGTCAATGCTAAACACGAGATGCTTGTACTGAATGCGCACTAAAACATCTTTAATGCACCAAAACCAAAGCAAGCCACCCCTGATAGAAATAAATGAATTCCAAAGATCTTTGGTAAATCCAAAGAGGGTTTTCCTGTACGTTCATCACAAAATATTTCTAGATCCCAATACACCCAATGCAGATAGCTGCCAAAAAGCATAAGCCAGACAACACAATATATTGCTCCAGCTACTGCTCCAGCTACACCTTCGTAACTCCAAATACCCGGATTCGTTACAGTCCCCCCTGTGATACTCCAACCGCCCCATGAATTGGTTATTCCTAAACGAGTCTTCTACTTTGAGTAAGAGGTCTATTGCCTAGCATATTGGGACACAGTGTTCACTTGTTGACACGAAGTAAGCAGAATTCAAATGAAGTGATTTCTTACATGATCTAACTTATTAATGCAGGTTAGGCTGTGTCGATTTAAAAGTACTGGTGACGTTTTTGCCATGAAGAAGTTGAAGAAATCAGAGATGCTTAGCCGAGGGCAGGTGAAACTTGATGATATAGCAAAATAATATTCTTATGAAATGTTTATGCAAGACTACTTGCATAAGCTGGTGGATTAAATGCTCTGATCACCATGATTATAAGTTGCTTACTTGGTCTATGCTAATCCAATATAAATAAGCTTCATGTGGTCTTTCAGGTTGAGCATGTCAGATCTGAGAGGAATTTGCTTGTAGAGGTTGATAGTCGGTGCATAGTGAAACTCTTCTATTCTTTCCAAGATTCAGATTTCTTATACCTTATCATGGAATATTTACCTGGTGGTGACATTATGACCTTACTGATGAGAGAAGATATTCTTTCTGAAGAGGTCGCGCGGTTCTATATGGCTGAAAGTATTTTAGCAATTCATTCTATTCATCAGCATAATTATGTGCACAGGTATCTGAATAATGCATCAATTGGCTTTTTGTGCAACCTTGCATGTTACTTGATTGATTCACTATAGTATATAAAAGTATAGCAATATTACATGCATCTATTTAGCTTTAGTAATAGGAGATAAACTTGTCTGTTGCTATGCTTTTGTTGGTAAAGAATTTTCTGTTCCTACTGAGTATCATGAAAGTGAACAATTCTCCTAAAAAGTTACTATCCTTTCAGACAGCTTTTCTCTGTTTACTACAAGTTCCGCTCGAGCCTCGAGGCCCTTTGTCCGCTCTCTCTCTCTCTCATACGCACACACATCAGGCTTAAAGATCAATGAGCATAATTTCATTATGTGAGGCTTAATTAAACATATTGATATGGATATTGATGCTACATTTTATGCCATTATTGTTTCGTGTATGCTAACATTTGTGAGCTTAGTCTACAATTTCACCTTGCAGCTGATTCAGGATTTACTCTGCTTTCAGGGATATTAAACCCGATAACCTTATACTGGACAAAAATGGACATCTAAAGCTTTCTGATTTCGGTTTATGTAAACCACTGGAAACTAAATATTCATCACTTTTGGAAGCTGAAGATTTAACAACTCAGGAGTCCTTAAGTGAGACTGCTGATAGTGATAAAGCTCCATGGTTAATGCCAAAAGAGCAATTACAACAATGGAAACGCAACCGCCGTGCCCTGGTATCCTTATATTAGTACTACATTTTTCCTTTATTGCGTCTTCTTATAAATTAAGTACTTGTATTTCAAATTCTTCTATTTGGATTCTTTGTCGATTGATTATGCGATTATGATTGTAAAATATAATCAACTTATCAGTGAAACTCTTTTGTAGGCGTATTCTACTGTGGGAACTCTTGATTACATGGCACCTGAGGTTTTGTTGAAAAAAGGATATGGAATGGAATGTGATTGGTGGTCGTTGGGGGCAATCTTGTACGAAATGCTCGTAGGTTATCCTCCCTTCTGTTCAGAAGATCCAAGACTCACATGTCGCAAGGTACTTCAATATACTTTTGTAAATTGTATGGTGAACATAAGATAAATCCTTTCACACATGGAGACTCTAGGATGATCTACAAATTTTATCGAGGCATAACTTTGCTAATAAACAACAACATACCTAGTGTATCCCACAAGTGGAGTCTGGGGAGGGTAGTATGTACACAGCCTATCCTCTACCTTATGAAGTCATGTTTCAGAAATGATTGCTTTCTCAATTCTTTGAGCATCTTTTTGGACAAGAAAAATGAGTTTCAAACTTGTGCTCAGCATCCTGTTAGCATTACAAGTATCCCTCATCTTTGTATAATGTATCATGTTTCTACTTTTATCTTTGTATGATGTGTTATATTTCTTTTTATGTATCAGATTATCAATTGGAGGGCTTGCTTGAAATTCCCGGAAGAACCAAAAGTATCAGATGAGGCTAAGGATCTGATCTGTCGTTTGTTGTGTGATGTTGAATCAAGGTTGGGAACCGGAGGAGTGGAAGAAATAAAGGTGAATAACAATGAAAGGAACGAATTAATGCCGACTAACTGTGCAGTCACTGTCTTCAGACAAATGAAAATGGAATATGTTCGTTTCTATTTTGAATTATATCACTTTGTCATCAAAAGATACATTTTTCCTCCTTATCATTTATGAGATTTACATCAACTTTTCAAAGATCTGGTACAATTTAGTATGCTGTCATGCAGCCTCCTTTTTGTGATTTTCTTCCTCCTAACTTGTGAATATGTTTCTAGGGTCATCCTTGGTTTGAAGGAACTAAGTGGGATGCGCTTTATGAAATGGAAGCTGCCTACAAACCCATTGTCACTGGAGAATTAGACACTCAGAATTTTGAGAAGTTTCCTGAAGTGAGTATCTTGGCTATTTCCCAGTGGTATCAATAGATATCTCCCTTTCGGCTTCTTATGAATCTTCGTTGTTTTGCATTTCACTTCCATAAGCTTTTGTTCTCAACATTGATCCATGTACAATTCTCCAATACTGGAGATCTCAGAATTTTAGTGTCTTTGCTCAAAGTGATACTATCCTTTTATTTCAAACCAGGTTTATGTGAGGTTTTCCTTAAACAAACTCTTTTCTCCTTTACATATGCTAACTTCTTCACTTATAGGTAGAAGGTGTCCAATCAACAGCACCAAGAGTAGGACCCTGGCGAAAGGTAACGAATATCTGTTCACAATGCATTACTTCACTCCGTCCCCTCAAAAAAAGAAGAAGAAGAAAACACTATAGAAAAGAAAACTCAATGTTAGAATGTAGGTACAGTTAAACCTCTCTATAACAACGTTGTTTGTTCCAGATATTTTTATGCTGCTATAGCAAGATGTTGTTATAGATAACATATAATATAACATCATATGCAAGTCGGTTCCAAAGAAAAGTTGGCCATTATAGTGAAATGCTGTTTTAGAAAATGACTGTTATAAAGAGGTCTAACTGTATGAGCATAATAGTGATCATCTAAATATTGGGAAACTCTATGCTCGTCGTAGTGAGACCATATCAGTTACCTTTCAAAGTTAGTATTTTCCTTTTCCAAATGAGTTTGGCACCCTATTTAGTATATACTGGAGTGATTCCTAACTTGTCGATTCCAACATGCAGATGTTAACATCAAAAGATGCTAATTTTATTGGATATACTTACAAGAAATCAGACATCCTTAAATCAGCTGGAACTTCAGGTGTGCTACTTTCACAAAACCGCTGCCTTGAATTAAATTTCTTTAACTTTTCAGGTTCCTTATGAAACTACTTTATTAGTGAAAAGCAATAAGGTAACTACTTAATTAGTGTAAATTAGCTGCTTAATTAGTCCAACATAAATTATTGCAGCTTCAGTAGAAATTGTATCCTTAGGAATTGTGGTGAATAAGTTATTGTTATCTCTACAATTCACAAGGATCGAAAGACATTGCTTGAACATGTTCTCAAACTTTGTCGATTTTCTCTCCAGCCTATTTTTCTCTTGGCATCAGAGCATTTAGGGTCATAGAGGTTGCTAAAGCCATTCGTTATTCTCCCAATTCTGAAAACGAATGAACTTTGTACTCATGATCTAATGTAGCTTTTCCATGAGTAACACTGTCTCTTATACTGTTGATCTATTGTTAATTTCAAAGGCACTTCTTCATCATGCAGGGATAGATACGAGTTCAAATGGATCGAAGCCTCCTCCATCGTTAGTATCATTATTTGGTACGGTAACTTTACATGATGTAACATGCACTTGTTGCACTTTGAACCATGAGATGAATGCTGCAGCTGAACCATGCTGTTACTCCTGTTCTATATAAGTTTCTCAGTGTCCTTGTCGCCAGCTTTTAGTACAAAGATTACATGTTATCTTTGAGTTCTATTCAACTATCTCAAAGCTGCTGATCTTTCCCGTTCTTTTTTTTCTTCTTCTTGTGACAGGTCGTGTAGACTTGCAAGACACAACAAAGGAGGACAACCAAAAGAGGAACAGCTGAATTTGGAGTCCCCTTTGTATGTCCTTTCTACTGAGGACAAGAAGCACAAATTGTTTGTGTATATGAGGGGGAATAAACAGTCAGTATTAGGTTTCTCAATTTGTTTTTCAGTTTCACTTTTACCCTCTCTGGCCTTCATCATGTTATGGCAAATGTACAGGAAAACATATACATGGCTCAATTCAGTCAAAAAACATTTATGGGAAATATCAGTTTTGCTTCAAATACTTTGGTTAATGTAATGTTTTCCTGTATTTACTTCTGGAGTTTTTCCTCCTCCTTTTTTCAACACTAGTTGCAACATGTCGAGTGCCTAGAGATGGTTCTAAGTATTAGAAAAGCTGTGAATAGTAACTCAAAAGGGCTCATCCTTTATATGTCTTGTAAAGAGCCACTAAAAGGGATTGAACTCGCACATATGAGAAATAGACTGACAGGCAAAACTGGCAGAATTTGCTCCCACCCCTATGTGCGAGATATAACTGCTACTGGTTTATACAAGAAGAGCTTGTTGAATTTTTGGTACACACTTTTACTGGTGAAATATCCTTAAAGACAATGTCCTTAACACACCTCAAACTTTGAAGAATTTTCGTGATTTTTCCAACACGAGGTACATGGAAATTACATTATGGAGTGGTTTGGGGTATCAACTTTCTGCCAGTTAATAAATAGTAGATTTTCTGTAATTCAGATGCGGTAAAATTTGTCTGTAATCCATCAGTGATCAATATCTGAATTAATTAAAATCACCATTGGTATTTTCTGGAGTAATATAAGTTACTGTTGTCCCACAGTTGATCAAACTGTCTGTAGAAATAGCATCCTTATTATCAACAATGCTGCAATGTTCATTATGTAATGGCCATCTAGTGAAGCAAAGCAACCTTATATAATAACTTATACACACACACACACACATATCAATCCCTTCATTCATTTCTGGATGTAAAATTATTGGAGGACCAGTGATAGAGATTATGTTCATTTGAGGCAAATAATACACAGAATGGTATCATATGGTTTCTGTTGGGCTTGTGGAGGCCTGATTAAGTCGGCCGACTTATGATCGTTAGAATTCCGACTTATGACCGTTAGAATTCCTAATAACCCGAATCTATTTCTATAAATAGATAACTTGTACTTGTAATCTACACACCACAAGAGAGAGCAATAAAATTCCTCCCAGTTGCAGCTGTGGACTAGGTCGCGAGACCGAACCACGTAAATTCTTGTGNTTGTGTGTCGCTTTGTGTTCCGTTTCTCTATTTTTCTCGCAGTTAATTTGTGTGTGTGTTTTATTGTTGTTCCGCTGTCCCAACAATTGGTATCAGAGCAAGGTTATAACACACGAAAAATTAGCGAGAGTCACACCAAAATTTTTTTTTGGAGAAGACCAAATTTTTTTTTGGAGAAGACCAAAAAATTTTTTTTGGAGAAGTGAAACAGTGACCACCGTCCGGCAGAAAATACACCCTTCCGGTGCGTCTGTGGAACTCCGGTCTTCTTCTCCGGTAGTATTTCTGCGACAGTCGCGAGCACAGTCGCGCAGGGGTTGCAGATCGGTCGCGCCGTCCAGCCGCTGCCGCCGTCTCGAGCAGCAGATCGAGTCCAGATCGCGACCAGCAGACGCCGTCGCGCAGAGATCCAGATCGCAGAGCTGCTGCCTCCGTCGAGCAGCCCAGGCCAGTCGCTGCCGCCGCCGCGGACCAGTTCCTCCAGATCGGTCGCTGCCGCTTTCGTCGAGTAGCAGCCGACACCGGGAAAAGGAAAAAAGGGGCAGCCGACCAGAGAGACAGCAGCCACCGACGAGCGGATCGAGTAGCAGTCGCCGGAAAAGCACCGGCAGGTACTGCTTCACCGGAAAATTATTGTTTCGCCGGAGAAAAAAAAATTTCCGGCAGAAAAGATTTTTCCAATTAGTCTCTTGTTGGTGGTGGTCCGAGTTAATTTTGTTGGTGCATATTGGCTTTGTCAATTTTTTCTTTGAAGTTACCAAGACCTGAGATCAGTTGTACCGGGTACCTCATCTAGTCGTTTGAAATGGCAGAAGATGGGAAATATCGAATTGAAAAGTTTGATGG
>JACEIK010003941.1:0-44788 GCA_018107945.1 Datura stramonium
ACCTCCTTCTCCTTCTCTTTGCCAGATCCATGCTCCTTTGCATTACTAGGAGCGGTCTTCTCTACTGAATCATCAACCAAAGTCTGATCCTCGGAATCTGCCATCCTATCATCATTAATCACTAAGGGCTCTACTATCTCATCAATCACAACCAGACTCAGAGGATCAACTGTTGCCTTCCCACTCCTAGTAGTGACTGCCATACAATGATTGTTATTTTTCGAATTTTGAACTGTATTGTTGGGAAGTGTTCCCTTCTGCCTCTGGTTCATAGCAACATACATCTGACTAAGCTACTGCTCAATCTGCTTAATGGCCACAACATATGATTCCACCTTTTGGTTCATACTAGAAATATCAGCGCGGAGCTCCTTGAAATGGCCAACTGTCGCCTCCATCTGCTTAAGTACCTTAGACAACATGTCTTCCACCCTTGAACCACTAGATTTTGGCTCACAGTTCCTTGGAGGAACATATAGACCTCTTTTGTCATTCTTGTACTCCTCATGCTTTTTCCAGTCTCCATTGTCTCTATATTGGCCTCGATTGTAATTATTATCCCTATAGTAGTTTCAACCTTGGTTCCCCTGACCTTGACTCCAAGAGTCTTGGTTAGACCCTTAGGTTTCAGTCCGGAAACCCGCCCCTTGATCATTCAGATAATTTGCTTCCTCCTCATATTTTGATTCGCCTCCATCATTTCTTGGGGCCTTGCCCTGAGAACCCATAGCATTCACCTTTTTAGCCCTGGCTCCCATTAAATTCTTAGAAAGCAGCCCCATTGTGGTCTTTATCTTAGCAATATCCTGATCTCACTCTTCATCCTTCCTTCTCTGTTCCACAGACATACCTACCGCATAAGTAGCATCTGGAGTCTCCAACTCTCTTTTGTGCCATGCGCGGTTGGTTTTAGTGATTCTGTAAAGTAGCTCAGCAGCTTCAGCATAAGTGTGACTCATGAATGTTCCAACAGACACGGTATCAGCCACTGCCTTGGTGTTAGCATTTAGAGACCTATAGAAGATCTCCAATAATGTATCATCTGGGATCCTGTGGTTGGGCCCCTTTTTGATCTTCTTGTTGAATCGTAACCATGTATCGTGAAGTTCCTCAGAATTCAATTGCTTGAAGTTGTATATCTCAACTTTCAACTGCAAAGCTCTAGAAGGAGCGAAGAACTTTTCAAGAAAAGCTCTTTTCAACTCCCTCCATGTAGTGATAGAATCGTTGGGCAGTTCAGCCAATCAGAGCATTGCGTCACTCCCTAATGAAAATGGAAATAACCTCAGTCGTATCGCATCTTGACTCACTCTCGGTCGTTTGTATGCTTTGCAGATACCCACGAAATTAGTCAAGTGAGTATGTGTATCATCAGTTGCATGACCCACAAATATCTCCTTTATGTTGAGCAATTCGATCATAGCACTGGTAATATCAAACTTTGCCCCAACAGGCAAAGGGGGAGAGACAATAGCTCCAGTGGCACCAGCTTTGTCAATATCAGCATCGTCATCATCATCGAAGTACCAGTGCCTCTGCTGGTCTGGACCTCTATTCCTTCTAGCTCGCTTGGCTTCGGCAGCAAGGCATTGCTCTTTAGCAACCCTTGCTAACTCTCTATCTCTTTCCCGAGCTTGTTCCTTAGCGAACATCTTGGCTATAGCCTGGTCAACTGTCTTTTGCTCCTGTATGTTGGCCATTCTCCTTAGATTTCACAATGTTTGTTCAAGTTCGTGATTAATTTAAACCAGGGAGTTTCCTTGGCTCCTAGTACTAGGCATGCACGAATCTAAGACCTGTTAAGAACAAAAACAACAAAAGAAAAAATAAAAAGGAAATAATGACCAACAGTAAAGCAAACACAATTAACAAAAGCCTAAGCCGTATTCTCCGGCAATGGCGCCAAAATTTAATGTCGCCCAAATGACACCTCGTGAATGATATAATGATATAAAGCAAGCCGATGTCAAATATATAATCCAAACAAAGGTTGAGGTTGAATCCCACGAGGAATATAATGATAACTTGAGTTAATGTGTTTGGCTAATACTATTACTACTTATTTCCTAGGAGAAAGATTCGAAATACAAAATAATAAACAAGAGTGAATACCAAGAAATGTTTAAATCAATTTCGGCTTGTATTCAATCAATAAAGTGAATTGCATTGTGTTTCCATGACTTCATAACCACAAGGCTTTTACACTATTGATTTATTCTGGTGTTTGCATGCAACATTGTGTGTTAAATTCACCTAAATGGTTGGTCCCCTCTATCTAGATGATTATCACCACGCAACTCTGGTTCATATACGTGTGTATGCTTAATAACCCTTACCCTTAATATCGAATTAGAGTATTCTCGACAATACATTAAGCTATTAGATGAGGGTTGATAGCCTCAAATCTCCATTGTTAATACTCTTTCCCCATTCATCACCCCTTGATTCGTAAGTAAGAATAACGCAAATTTCAACATTTGCAACCATTAATAAATAATTAAAATGAAGGAAAAAACAATACGTGCATAAACCCCATTCAAGAATCACTAATACCTATGTGTGTTAATTCATCATGGTTCTACAACTCATACAGGTTTAGCTACCATGCTTGTATGTTCACAATCACAAACTATAGAAGACATCGTAATTGCAACTTACAAATTATCGGAGAAGAAATCCCTTGAATTGAATAAATCACAGGTTGTTTTACTCCTCCAAATTCAAGAACAAACAGGAACTTCGTTTCTTGAACCTTGATGGCAGTCAATAACACCCAAAATAATGTTCAAAGCTGTAAAATTATGAATTTGTAAAATAAACCTAAAAAAATTATTTATAGACATGAAACAAATCCTTTCCTAAATCAACTAGGATTCTAGTGTCAGTAGGTACCACGGTCCATTGGTAGCTTCAATGGATCATCAGAGTGTCCGTTGTTCCAATCATTGCTTCCTCGTACTTGTCTCTTAAGTTATCCGGCCTCAAACAACGGCTCATTGTGAGATCCTACGAGCCGTTGGTCAGTCCTGTTTCGTCCTCCCGATCATTATTTCTAAACCCAGGTACCAGTACTCAGAACGACCCATCCAGAAGGTGCGGCCCGTCCTGTCTGTCCATTGAATGTAGCCCTCTTGGTTATTTTCTGATTCTTTCCACACCGGACAGAGGGTCCAAGCAAGCTCACACGATCCAGAACCATCCGTTGTATGAGACTGGCTGATACTGCACCTTCCACGGCCGATCAGAAACGGCTCGTTGTAAGCCAGTATGATCCGTGGATTTAGCTACGTTTTGTATTCTGCTTAACAACTTCTCTCCAACTACATGCAATGCGCCCACCTGGGACGACCCGTGGTAAGGACCAACAGCTTGTAGCTCACCGTCTCAAGCATTTTTCTCTCGTTCTATTCTTTCTCAACTTTTATTCCTACGTCCCATTTTTACCGGCAAAACTACCAAAACGCATCATATCCAGCCAAAATGTACCTAAAGTCATGCACATTCAAAGAGTTTTAAGCATCGCTAGTGCCGTAAATTCAAAGCACATCATCAAGAAATGTAATTCCTAAGTGTGAGTTCCGCCCACATCCTTAGCCAACTCTCACTTCTCCTACATGGGATGTGGTTTCCATAGATAGCTTGCTAAGAGCATCAGCAGCTACATTAGCCTTACCTGGGTGGTAGAGAATACTTATGTCATAATCCTTGAGCAACTCAAGCTATCTTCTTTGTCATTCAACTCCTCTTATCTAACACATACCAGAGGCTCTTTTTGGTCTGTGAATACATCAACAAGGGCACCAGAGATAGTGGAACCAGATCTTCAATGCAATAATACAGGTGCCAACTCAAGGTCATGAGTCGGATAATTCTTCTCATGGATCATAAGTTGTCTGGAGGAATAAGCTATCACCTTACCATTTTGCCTCAATACACAACCAATGCCTACTCTAGATGCATCATAATACACAACAAACCCTTTGTAACTTCGGGTAGTGTCAACACTAGAGAAGTAGTCAAACAAGTCTTCAATTCCTGGAAAGCTTTTCTCATAATCTTTGGACCATTGAAATTTGACCTTCTTCCGAGTCAACTAGTCAAGGAGCTGCAATAGTTGAAAATCCTTCTATAAATCTCTTGTAGTAATCTACTAAACTTAAGAAACTCCTGATGTCGGTTAGTTGTGAGGTCTGGGCCAACTCTTACAGCCTCAATCTTCTGAGAGTCAAACCTGAATACCCTCGCTGGAGACCATCCTGCCTTAGAAAGCCATCGACTTCAAATTAAAATTCTCACTTGTAGAACTTGGCTTAATAACTCATTCTATGTAAGTAATCAGAGGACTATTTCTCGAGATGACTACTATGCTCCTTCTCACTCTTGAGTAAACCAAGATATCATCAATGAATACAATAACAAACATGTTCATATATAGCTTAAACACTCTATTCATGAGATCCATAAATGTGGTAGGAGCATTAGTTAAACCAAAGGACATAACAACAAACTCAAAATGGCCATAATGAAACCTGAAAGCTATCTCAGGAATATCATATTCTCTAACCTTGTTGATGATATCCTGATTTGAGGTCTATTTTCGACAGAAACACTGGCACCCTAAAGTTGGTCAAATAAGTCATAGATTCTAGGAAGGGGATACCTATTCTTGATAGTGACTTTGCTCAACTCATTAACCAACACACATTCTAAGAGTATCATCCTTCTTACGCAATGTAAGGAGGGATGGAGCACCCCAAGGTGAAATACTGGGGAGGATGAAACCCTTATCAGAGACCTTGTCATGACCCGAGCATAGACCCAAATCGTAGACACGGGACAAGGGACCCCGAGAGACCCCGAGTCAACCCATGACATAAGCATTCACTAACTCATTCAATAAACATGAATAAAACATAATTATAAACTCAATGGAAGTCTAACTTAACATAACAAAAAAATGAACATCTGAAGCTGAATACATGTCTAAGTCTGATAAGCCTCTAGTATGGACGAAGCCGATGGACAACGCTCCCAACTAGCTCAACAATATTGACAAACCGAAAATACAACCAAGATAATCGAAAGTATAGTCCTCGGAAAGATGAGGACTCACCAACCAAGAAGGTACTGACTCTGATAAGCAATCATAAACAGCTGGACCTGAGAACCAGATCCTGCATCATGATAGAAAGTTGGTCAGTATGTGGAATGTACTGAGTATGCAAGGTAAGTAAAACTCTCTAAGTAAATAAATCATTTAAAATATTCCATGACATATCATAAAATTTTAAGTGAAAATAGGATACTACATGAAATCATTCTGAAATCGTACTCTTATCATAACATGACCATGCATAGCTTTAGAACATCATGATTGACTTGAATGACTCAAAGTCAAACATAACATTTATATTAAAAGCTGAATAATGAGTCAAACCTTGCTTTATGAACACCCATGCATAAGTTATCATCGCAATGAATATGCAAATCTGAATGATAAAGACAGTGGGAGACTCGTCACTTCAACTGACATACCACGATAGAGCTTGCATGATCCCAACTATTACACTCAAGTGGGTAGAGCAATCCATAACATTGTCAGGGCGATGGAAGATACCATGATATCGATATCAATCAAGGGCCAATTGATCGGGATAACTCACAAGGGAGGTCCCAATAATATAATAGTATCAACTTCATGTTGGCAGTTTGGGGCATAAGGTAATCGATCCCAGCCCACTGTGGTAGACTTTCTCCCCAAAACATGCAATGCTCTACATTGTATGAATACGAAGATCAACATGAAATCATGTGATAAACTCAACATCGTATGAAACGAAGTCAACATTGTCTATTGATAAAGCTCATTATGAAACGGTACACGCTAGACATCATATAAATATGAAGCTCAACAATGTCATTTCAACAAAGCTTAGAATGAAATCATGCTTAGACTCAACATCATGTGAAATGAAGTAACATTGTCCTTGAAAAGCTCGACAATAATATGCAAATCAATCAAGGATTTACGCATACAGAAGGCTTTACTTTGAAACATAACACAATCTAGAATTCATAATAAGAGTTAAAGGAAAATTTCATTTCCAACCATGGGTAAGCTCATGTTGGGAAAATCACTATTTGAAAACATCATATGGGCATCACCCAAAGCCTCTACCATACTTGGTCTTCTATTTAATATTCTTTGAAAACATCATCAAAATCATTGGTAAGGTTGGGAACATGCTTTTCATCATCTATTCCATCATCATCACCTTCTTCCACAATCACTTCTATTATGAACTATCCACACATACGTTTTAGATTCACTTTAAAAATACTCACAAAAGAAATTAAATTAGAATTTTACTTCGAGCTTGGTAAACCATCAATATCAACTCAATCTAATCATACCCATGAATAGAGATGTAAGAATCACGCACTGAAAGAAACCCATACTTGATCATTACAAAACCAATCACAAATTGATAGGAATGGGCATGGGTGTGGAAGGAAGCACTCACTCATAGCTTACATACCGGGGATTGAAGAATTCTAACCTTCCTAATTGCCCAGCTAAGATTCCCTTGAAAACCTTGAGAATTCACCTTACTTCTTTCTCCTCAAACCCCCAACCTTGCATTCATGAAAGCATGGCCTAAGATAGGTTTTTCTCTCGCTAAACCCTCTATTACGAGCTTAAAACAATGTAGTATAGGTCCTTAGAACATAGGAATTACAAAAAGACCCTTATAAAATTCGCAGAAAACATCACTGTGACCCCACGGTGACTCCGACGATTCGTCAGACGGGCAACGCCTGCCGAGTCACCCGCTTGAGTACACGTCAATTGATCTGCTGGGGCTAGTAACGGGGAAGATAACGAATCGCGTCGAGACCACGACTGTGTCACCTTCCGTCAAGTACACTGCCTTAATTCCTAATAAAAATACACATGCTTGCTCATGACTCTCCTCACGAGTCGTTGAGACTGGCCATGACTTGTGGGGTCCCATCCACACACTTAATAAATTCTCCTTTGACATTCGATTCCACTTCACAACGACATGACGACATGTGGTGGCCGACCACGAGTCGCGTTGATTATCTGCATGATCTCGATCCCTTGATCACCGAGGTTTTCCACGAGTCACTTGACGACTCATGGTCACCTATACAAGTCGTTCTAGTGACTCATCCTGCAGCTGCCGAATATTTTCCAGCTTTTCTCTGATTTACTTACGGGTTCGATTCTTGAATTCTCGGGTATAACATCCTTTAACCGCTCTTTTTATCTCTTTCAACTCGGCCGAGCCAGCTTTTATCTCGGGAGGAATAGAGATAGGTTGAGTATCAAGAAGAACATCTATTCCAAAATCTATTTTTCTATTTATATGGACTTTGAGAAGATCATCTGAGATATAAGGGACTCATTTATGATCAAACCGACTAAGGGATGGTGTCTCAAGATTAGGAGTCTTTATTCTCACAAACATAAACACACCCCAGATATTAACTTCCAAGCCTTAAGGCAGAAATGAAATGACCCTTCGGCATAACGGGACTACTCCTCTCAAACTAGACTGGCTCATCTAGGAACCAAAACCTATTATTCGGTCCTGGCCAGCTAATCGCAACATAATAGAAATACAACCAATCCATGCTCATAATAACATCAAAATCCACCATTTCTAACCTAATAGATCACCTGTATCTTTATGATGGACTAAAATTGTACAATCTCTGTAGATTCTCTTAGCTAGAACTGACTCACTAACTGAGAAACACCGAAAGACGCCCAATGATCATACCAAACATTTGCAATATCCTTAAGATGATAAGAAGCAAATTAAACTTCTTTTTGTTTCAAGGTATGTACGCTTCCTCAAGATTTTCAAATTTCAACAATAATGTTTTAGGGCCTTCATTAGCTTTAGACTCAGTAAAAATAGGTGGGTTCATTCTAAGAAAACCTTGATCCCGACGCCCCCTCTATCTTTTTCTTATCCTCTCAATGTGTAGGGAATAATACCACCATTATGGAGATATCCATGTCATGAATAATGTACCTCTTATACTCTATCTTCACGTGTTTATCTAAACTGGACATAAACTACCTCACTCTAGTTCTCATGTGTAGCACCATCTACGGATTATATCAAGATAAATGGGTGAACTTGGAGACCATACTCTTCATGCTCATAGTGTCTTTGCTATTTCCAGTTCACGAACTCTTTAGTCGTAGATTCTTTCAACTCTAAAGGGAAGAAATGGTTCAAGCATGAATCCTATTCCTCTGATTGGCGGTATGCTTTGGATCATGGGAATGCACGAGTTAGAGAAATCATAGAGTTAAAACCTATTACACGATCTAGAGTAAGGAAATAAGAAGTGTCTCCTATCGCTCATAGTCTCCCCTATTATAGATGTGGAGAGCTTCACACCTATAAGAAGAACCCTATTAGGATGTGATTCATAGACACCTAGACTCTTAAACCTAAAGCTCTTGATATCAAGTCTGTCACACCCTGAGTCTAGACCCTGATGCCGACTGACATTCGTAGCGCAGAGGATCCAAGAGAATCTCTTGGTCCGCTTACTATTAGCTTAATATCAATAAAGTATAAGTAATAATTGTAGTATGCCAAATAGATCAACTAAGATTTATTAACTACAATCAAATCAATGTTATGAAGTAACATTATTGACTCAACTCTAACTCTATCTATGAAGTCTCTATTACTGAAGAATAGGTGCCAGGACATAGCCTCCATGGCTATATCACTTCTATAAAGTAAAGTAACTCAAAATGACTAGGCACTCCAAAAGTAGGATGCCTCACATAGTCGAATGATAGTAATATCGGAAGCGTTGCATTTGTTGTTGATCCTCTCTACGTTAGTCTACATCGTAATAAGATGCAGCGCCAAATGACATCAGTACATGGAATGTACAGTATGTAATAGGGATGAATGAAAAATAGTTAAGAAAGAGATATGAACGAAAGAGTAAACTAATTGAAATAATATGACTAAAATTAAAGCTCTATGCATAAAACACAATATGATCAATGTGTAAAATAATTATATAATAAACTGCAGCAACTATCTCAAATGTGGATAATAAATGCATAACTTTAACTTGGGAGTTTCATAACTCAACACCATCGGAATGAGCATATGATGCTCAACTATCTCGCTAAAGTTGGCAGAGCCGCCAAAGCCTGCAGGTACAGAGAGAACGATCTAAACAGTGAATTTATAACTAAAGTCCTTATCAGGGACTTATCTTTGAGGAGTCACTCGAACCAATGGCATGAACCTATCTGTGTCACACTGAGTTCTTGGGCTTACAAGTTATCTAAAATCTTCACCCAACTCGGTGCTAAATAATACTATCAAAGATATGCTCACATACTTATACTATCTGGGGTATCTCTAAAAATTTCTTTATAAAGCATTTTAGGCTTATAGATATAAATAGATGTTTAAAATCTCTGTGGAGCCTTTCACTCAAAATCTATAAAATTTATGAAGAGCCTCTCATTCAAAACATTCTTAAAAACTTGGGAGCTTCTATGCTCAAAACATCTCATGAGTTTAAAAAATAAGACTTCACTTTAGCTTTTGAAAATCATCTCAAAACTATGCTTTATTTCTCAAAATTTCAGAAAACTCTTAAAATCTACTCAACTTTAGAAAATACCCATTTATCTAAATAACAATGCTTCCAAAAATCATGACCATTAGGGTTCATGAGATAAGAGTCATGAACCAATCACCGATCAATAACTCAAGAATTCAAGAGAATATCATCAATAATCTCAAAGAATAATGACCATGAAAGCCAACAAAGAGATACAATTAAATAGAGTAGCTTCAACAATGAATAATTAAATAGATAAAAAGAAGAAGACAATTCAAAGAATGGCTAAAACTCTAGCTTTAGTCTCAGCTGAATTCTTTTCATAGATGTAGGTATAAGAAAGATTAGAAAACTTTACTTAGGTTAGCCTTACATACCTAGAAAGTCAAACTTATACTTAAGCTTGAAGAACCCTAGGTTGAGAAGATGACTTCCTAGCTTGTTTAATGAACTTGAGAGTTAATGATCTTGATTCTCATGTTGTAATGAAAGTAATATGAGTTTATACTAATTAAACCCTTAAATATACTCTTTAGAAATCCCAAAGAATTCTAGTTTAGAGATAAAACATGAAAGTTACGAAAAATAATCCTAGAAATGTATTAGAAACTGCCGCCCAAGACCGAGCAGGTTGTCCCATGAGTCATTATCATACCATGGCTTATGGTGACCCTTATGGTTACGGAATCTATTCGACCTATGCGAACCACACACTACGGCTCGTCGACGTATAATCATGGATACAATAGTCCGTTGTATACACCCATTGTTACCGAAATACTAACACTTTCTGAATTCCTGCAATGACCAAAATGTAATGGGTCGTCGTTTAGTACAATAAGCTTTTCTGACTCATTCTATCTAGTTTTGGCTGTACTTCTAGACTGCTCGGGACTAATGGGTCATCGCTTCCTCACAATGGTTCGTTCAATGTCTAGGACTAACTGCCATTTGCTCCTCACAATCTAATCATTTCTTGAGTCGTTCTGAGGCAAAATTTTCCATTTTCGCTAGTTCTTACTCAAGTCTAGATCTGACCTCTGTGACTTTTGTGTTGTTATAAATTGCATATTCTTCATGCTTTATTTTCTTTTCTAATCATTAGATACCATAAGTCGTATCTAGCTTTATAAATGACATCAATAGCTTGGTCATCCTTAGGGCCACTATCGCTAGTGGCACAGTACATCAAATTCTCACAAGTATAAGGATACCATGGTCCTATTAAGCCATCATTCAATAAACATAAAGTAAACAAATGTGTCTAGTGTATATTAACATTATGGAAGTATATTACATTTCGCATTAAGATTCAAAATGTCAACGCAATCATCGTTTACTTGAAATAAGTCATTGGCGACGTTTCTAAATACGTGACTTTTTACTGTAAGTAGAACTCTAAACTCAAGAATTTCACAAGCATCTATTCAACTCACATCAACTAACAACTCCTTCTAAATTATATTTTAGACTATTTTAACTATAGAGAACTCACTTATTAACAAATTTTCAATTCCTTAGTAAGACTCAATTCCAGATCTAAAATAATAAGAGTTTGATTGACAAGATTTATATATATACAATACGTAGAGAGACACTAGGTTGGATTATGATTTACTACAAGAATGAAATTAACTATGAAAACTATCGCTTTCTAGAGCAAGATTAATACGAGCTGAGGCCTTCTATAAATATAAATAACTTGACTTTAGGAACCATTTTAACAATCCTTATAGATATAACTTAAATCTAACAAAACATGAGTATGCCAAACAATACGCTGGGATTTGTACATCGACGTTTCTAACAAGTTACGGTGGAAACTCGCGCAGTTTCACATGGATTTCATGCCAAAAGGATAAAGGATAGCCTTAAATATGCCTTACGCTTGATTCCTTAGATCTAAATGAGACTTACCATCTTCTTGTAACTACTACCACATTATAACTCACAAGATTCATGTGGTCTATTTCTAATCTCTACAGCAGAAAATAAGGCAAGAATTCTGGCTATCGATAAGTATTATATTCAAAACTAAGCCAAAGTTAATCATACAAAGATCACCTATAACTTAATCTGAAAAATCCAAACCCTAGCTTGATAGTAGAATGTAACCCAACTTACTTAGAATCACAACAACTAGGAATTAAAAATGTGTAACGATACTATCGCTAAGCTCATGGATCTTAGCTCGGATTGTCACGCCCGTCGTGGGGGCAAGACTACACCGGTGCCCAGAAGGACCGGGACTACTAATCGGTGGGCCGAGGCACATTTGGTGCCTGGCTAACTCTATTTCAGGTTTCTGGAAACAAGTACATAACGGCTGTAAACACAGCCTCTCGGCCATCTCAGCCTATAGCCACCGCCTAGTAATAACAAGCAACCAGAACATACTTAGAATCGAACCTATGCGCTTCATAAGGTTGCACATACAAGCCGCTTCAGTCATCTGAGGTTCAACATAGGAAATACTCAAAGTTATGTGACCGCAAGTTCACTCACCACTATCGCTTGCGCCTCCCACACGCTGGGCCAAGAACAGAAACAATAAATAGCTATACAACCGCACCCGCCTCACACCACCGACTCAACTGACCATAGGGAGATAATATACAATCTGCAAGCCTCTATGAGTAACAATAGAAATGATCGGGACAGGGCCCTGACCTACCCATACTATACATCAAAAGGAAAAAGAGCTACACTTCTGAAATCAGACTCCGGATGGACAGAGCCGAATATGACTCAATAGTCGGCTGGGATTCACGAGGATCGCTCCGGTCATGAGTACCGCAGTAGTAATGCAAATACCACTGGGCGCCGCATCAGGGTACTGGAGTATGCAAAGCAACTGAAATAATAAGACTGAAACAATGAATATAGATAGCATATCTAGCAAATCTGTATGGCAGAGATAATCAATCAAGAAACTAGTAAGAATCGAATCATGCTTTCTATCGATAAGGCGGAGGCGTACCCGTAAACGCGACGCCATTGCCTAGTAGCTAGTATATAAAGTACATATAAATAGTTGATAAAGTAGCAAGTAAGATCCAATACCAACCCCCCATGTCGGATGGCACCAAGCAAGCAAACAATCTACAGACCCCTACCCGGCCGTAACCGCCAAAATAAGTCACTCCACTCAATTCTGCCACCCGAAGCCTTCTACCGGCCTCCTAGGCTCCCACCGCCTTGGCCTCCCGATATAGTCAACTGTGTCCGAGTCTGAGGACTCTTGTACATACAGTAACAGATAGGGTCTGGTTCCCCGGAACTCTCACCGTATATCTGAAACCTGAGCCGTACCCGCCTCCGAAACAAGTCAACACGAGATAATCAGAAGTCGATTAAGCCGATATGGGGAAAGCTTCATCCCATCTTCGTCCAAGCCGACGGCATGCCACCCCTCGGAGTGACTAAAACCCAGCACCGCTCTGGGCGACACGATTACCAACTCAGGCGGCGCAGGACGCCAATAAGGGGCCCTCACGCCACATCAAGTCTCAACAAACAACAGCACACATATAAATAGCAAGCATGTATAACTAAAAGGGCTATCTGAAATCTGATTTCTTATTCGATTCCTTTTCTATTAAAATGATTCTTTACTGATTACAATTAATTCTGAAATCTTTCTTTAACCGTTACACCAGAGCTGTGATACTATCCGTCCGAATGGCTAGTCTGTAGCCATAGAATCGCCTCGAGTGGCTAGTCTCAGAGTCATAATACTATCTATCTATCTGATTTTGCCTTTTACTAACTTTTATTCTGAAAGTCTGTTTCTTTTTATTCTACAACATGCTTGCTAATCATACAATAGGCTATAACACCGAATGCTAACTGCCCTTTGGCGCATGCTTTACTAACTTTCTGATCGAATACGTATATGGCAACGCAAAACCAGATTACTAACTTACTCAATACTCAACATTCAAATCCGAGAATTCAAATACAGAGTTTACTATGATTCACAAAGCTAAGGCTTACTAACTTGCCGAAGAACAACTTCACATACCTTAACCTCGAGCTATCCGACAGCCGGACGAGGCTCGGCCGCACTCCAGCCATTTCTCCCAACTGCATTCATAAAGACATCAATTAGCACTAAATACAACACTATTCTGAAGGACACTAATTTTCGATATATTTATAGCCTAAACTTAGGCTTATCGAAAGACGGTCGAAAACTTGCTATTTTTCAGAAGTCCGGAAGGAGAAGTATTCATTTTACGGCTAGAGCGCATGTGGACACTAGTTTGGAGCAATTTACTTACGTGATCCGGTAGCCGGACACCTGTCGCCGTATTTCTCGCAAACAAAATCCGTGTGAGCTGCTCCTCGCTACTAAATACCTGCAACCTGAGGTTAATTTGAGTTTAGACTACGTTTGGCAGCCAATCAAACGATTATTTATTCCTTCCTTCGTCTTCCTCAAGCCACCCGCTTATGGAAATTATCTTTATTTATATCACAATAAACCGAAGTGGGGGCTTTATATACTTGGGCCTGGACAAGCCCAATGTGTCATGGAGCCAATGCGGTGGCCCTGCCTCCGCGACACGGCGCCATCGCGGAGGGGCTCGCCCGGCTCCTTCCGCGGTGGTTCCGACAGTTTTACGTCCGATCTTTTCCTCAAGCCTTTTCCTAGAATGTATAGCTTTCAAATATGCTTAACAAACATGCGAGTAGGCCACTTACCTGTTGAGAATTTACGAGGTATAACATTCTCCCCCCCACCTTAAGAACATTCATCCTCGAATGGAAACGCTAATTTAGAGACTTCTCAATCTTATCTGACTTGCTACTTTAAGAAAATTTTAAGCGTAGTTTCCCGTAATATGGACTATACCAAAACTTGAAACGCAGAAAAAGTCCCATACAGGTACTCCACAATACTATAAGACTCACTTGATAGCTAAACATCAATCTTTCACTTCATACAAATACAACTATAGATACCGTATAAGTAATAATAATTTTATTACACTGCCGCCCTGAGCTAAGCTTGGAAAAATTGAGGATATCTAGCTTTCATATTTCTCAGCTTTCCCATGTCATCTCCTCTCGGTTCCTGTTACGCCACAATACTTTGACAAAGACGGCACATCTTTTAGTTCTCAATTCGCTAATCGTCCGTTTCAGATAGCTACTGAACCTCTCCGTAGGCCGCTTCCGTAACCTCGGATATCTGATCGGGACGTTCTCTTGATGGGTCTCTCAAGCATTTCTTAGTGCTGGATACATGAAAGACTGGATGAATGCATTCCACTCGAGGCAGTTCAACTCTCATACTACTGGGCCTATTTTTCCTGCTAATCGATATGGCCCGACAAACCTTGGGCCGAGCTATCTTTTCTTTCAAGATCTCATCACCCCTTTCATCGGGAGACACTTTGGTCACCATCATTCACATCGACTCCAGTTTCGCGCGCACATCTGCATATGATTTCGCACTCAGGTACCACAGGCGTTCTCATAAGCTTACTTTTTCCTCCGGGACCGCTGAACAATGTCCGGCTCCAATCAACGCCGATTCTCCTATTTCAAACCAGCCAACCGAGATCCGCATTTTCGCCCGTATAAAGCCTCGAAAGGCGCCATCCGACAACGAGTGATAGTTGTTATTATAAGGAACGATTAGAGGCAAATGCTCATCCTGCCTACTACCGAAGCCCAGCACACGCGCAACATATCTTCTGAGCGTTCGATGGTGCGCTCAGCCTCGTCCATCTGCTCCGAGGTGGAAACATGTACTCAAATTAATCTCAAGGTACCCAGACCTCTCTCAAACGACTGCCAAAATCTAGCCGCAAACCGTGCCCTCTCGTCTCAAATACCGGATACTAGAACCTGCAAAATTCGACTATTTCTGACATACAATCAACATAATCTTTCGGCCAAGAAGGTAGTTCTCACTGCGTGAAATGAGCCGATTTGGTCAATCTCGTCAACTATCACCATATAGAGTCATGTCTATGTTTAGTACGGGTTAATCCCGCCACAAAATCCATATTCACTCCGTTCCCACTTCCGTAGAGGCACAAACTATGTCCCGAGTCAAACTCAATTTGTTTTCATGTTCTCGTTTCACCAAGTGGGCGCTAGGACACGGGCAAATTCGAAGAATTTCTTCATACCTGCCATCAATAGTTTTCTTTGATATCATGATACATCTTTTGTTGCGCTGCAGGAGAGACATGCCAATGTACCTCATTCATAACTGCCGGCGGAGGCTCGAAAACACTGAATACATAGACGGGCCTTTACAACGCAGCACTCCATCCCCGCTATCCGAAAATCCGGCGCTTCCTTGCAGGATTCTGTCCTTAAGTCGACCAAATGATTTTCATATTGCCGTTCTTTTACTTCCACAACTAAGGACGACACGGCGTGCTCGACTACTGCCTGTCTCATCTCGTTACACGAACGGCTAATTTAATTAATAGGTGTGTTTCTCTTGATAGACCCCGTTGTTCGGGCTACACAAACTCCTAACGGATCTCGTAGCTAACGGCATTTGCTACTTCATTTTCTTTTCTTGACTCGATAATAAATATATTCATTTTTTTGGAGTTGGCATATAATTGACGGTCATACTGGCTTATCACGCCGGAGAAACTGACAGGCACTTAATGGGTATAGCCATAGAGCTTATCTGGCCTATGGCCGCATAAGGCTACTTGTTATTGGATAAATCTCTGACGGACTGTCAGTACCTTGTGCCTTTATCCGACCGAGGATCCCGATATTGATCATGATCTCTAATGATCTGGCTGCATAACCTTGAATAACTGAATAGCTGGGTTGAATGACCCGAATGTGGTAGTAGTCTAACAATGCCCTAAATGTCCTACTAGAGTATCTGTAGCTCGTGCATAACTGCAGAGTTGTGGTCATCTAACTCGTTTTGTTATTCTACTTGAACAATCAGAAGCTGGGCTTAATCGTACTTACTCAGCGATCAATCTCCCATCTTCACTAGGAGCTCCACGATCTCGGTCTTAGTAAACACCGTGCTAAAGGCAGTACCACCAATTTCTTACGCCTTGTGCGTATCCCTTTGGATTTATAATGCTATTCGGGAAATTCTCGTCTTATGAGCTATTCTGTAAAAGACTGGCCTTCTGCTAGGGCTCGTGTATTCGAATATCTTACGAGAACCACTAAGTACTAGTCAGTTACCACTACCGATGTGACCCTTGGGTACCCAGGTTTATCTGGAATGATGGCTGGCCGATTTATGTGGTGTTTTCACGTAATAACCGCTAGGCTGACTAAGGGCCGACTCACCTACAAGGTCAGAAAATGATGTACGACCGCTAACGTCCTGGAAAAATACTCCCCGGTATTGCTAACTCCTAACGTACGCCTATTTAGTCTCTAATTGCCCTAACACATGCACCACAATGTTACCGACCTCTAGGGATGCTTCCTCGCTATCATAGCGCCGCTGGTCGCTAGACCGTCTAACCGTGCCTCCTATCATCTAGCCATCCCATTCAGGCTATTATCTCTTGTAAGTTTCTAAAGCGTAGACCGCAACAAACATAATAGAGTTCGTTACCACACTGTGAACCGAGAAAGTCTCTATGGCTTCAATGCAAGTCACACTTAACCCGCCCCTCTCTCCCTCCTTTCTTTTTCTTCTCCCTTTTTTTTTCTTTTTTTTGGCAAGGGGGCCCCGCAGCTGCACCGTACATGCTTTCTAGCACTAATCAGCATCCGTGGATTGTAACCTCTATAGGCAAACAACACAAAGATATCTATTAGTTGTATCAATAACTACGTACGATAGGCTATACCGAATTCGTAGTGATACGCAATTCTAACATGCTTTGCCGAGTTCATACGTACATGATACACCGCTTCTACTGGCCTATTAATATCTCCGCCTTCTCTTAATATCATTGTATTGTCACCCATTCTGGAAGCAACATATACACTTTAGTTATTGTCCATTGCTTGAAATTCCGCCACTTCCCTTGCGATGTGGGTCAAGCCCGAATCTGTGGCCTACTTGGCACTATATTGAGAGCCCACGACTGCCTGTTGGGTTCCATTCTAGGCCACACTAGATTAGAGTCGCTGTATCGGTAATTTCTAATCTCATAGGCGGACATATCAAGATTCTAAACCGCAATCTTACCGGCCAAACTGAGGCTTAGTCCTTAACACTATATTCTATCAATTTGGGGGTGATTCTAATTTCCCACAAAATCTAATATCTCTCAGCTTCTTCCCCTCATCTTACTTAAGCCGAACTCAGTTCAAGCAATTCGCCTTACATTACTAATAAGGCCATCGTCAAGTCTCGGCCTTCATACTTTTTCCGGCTTAAGGCCAGTCCCATCTGATTCACAAGACCTCCCTTGCGGTCTTCGCTGCCGGTATCACAACCGAAACCATAACTATTATCTGCAGTGTCTTGTCGTTTTGTTAGCCATATTAATCATTTTTCTAACTCGAACTTGACTACTGGCGTTCATCATTGATGTGTCTTTTTATACTGCCTGAGTAAGCTAGCAGTCTTACTTGCTCCTCTAGCTTATTATCATGAGGGTTCCGTACAATTTACGTAATCATAAGGGCCTACGCTTTCTAACACTTTCGATCAATCAATTCGTCTTTACTTACCGCCGATTTGGGAAACTCACCTCAATTATTATGCCCTCTACTACTGGAATCAAGGTCAAGAGGTTGAATATCCTTTTCTCATTGCTACAATACGAAGACATGGAACTGTACTCACATCCGGAAAGATGAAGGTGGAATCCCGCATTTCCTCTTTTCATACTTATCTCGACACTAATATTGTCTCGATATCTTAACTGTGATCTTATATATCTAATAAATAAGTCGACTCGTATAAAATATTGCTACTTGACTTCCTATTCTGACATTATCAACGTATACTCGAAATGCAATTTATAAAGGTATTACGCCGGGAGCCTCGGTACCTCCTCCCGCCGTAATTATCTTGTAACCGGATGGTGCCCTCTTCGTTGCTATCCGATCTTCCACCCGTGATAGGCTGCTGGGATATGCCTTTGTATCTGTAACCAAAGAATATGGTAAGTTTTTAGGACTCAACCCTATACTGTACCGCTCTATAGCACGATCAATGAGAAAGAAGAGTAACCATCCTATCATGCCTTGCAGCCTCCCGCCTATAGTATGTGGTGCACAACACATCCATAGATAAGACTCTACTTAGCACGCTTGCAGACTCCTGGGACACAACCTACTCTGGATACCAAGTTTGTCACGCTCCCGCCCCCAGTATGATCGCACCGTGCCCCTAGAAGGACCCGACTACTAATCGGGTGGGCCTGAGGCACATATGTGCTCGAAGCACTCTATCTCAGTTCCTGAAACAAGGGCAGATAACGGCTGTAAACACAGCCTCTGGCCATCTGGGCCTATAGCCACCTACACTGTAATAACAAGCAACCAGAAATACAGAATCGTGAACCTATGCGTGGCCGACAAGGCCGCTATGCCGTTCTAGTCATTCGAGACTCAACAAAGGAAATACTAAAAGTTATGTGACCAAAGGTCACCACCACTATCGCTATGGCCCCGCCACGGCCAACATAAGAACAGAAATACTAAATAGCTATACAACTGCACGGCCTCAAACGATCGGCCTAACTGACCAGCAGGAGATAATATACAATCACAAGCCTCTATGAGTAATAACAATAGAAACGACGGACAAGGCCCCACCTACCCATACTATACATCAAAAGGAAAGAGCTACACCTATGGAAATCGATTTCGGATGACAGGAGAGCTGATGACTCAATAGCTGGCTGGAATCACGAGGGATCGCCTCCTCGTCTATTAATACCTGCAGGCAATGCAGCGCCCATCAAGTACCGCACTCGGTACTGAGTATGCAAAGCAACCGAAATAATAAGATCAAACAATCAATATAGATAGCATATCTAGGCAAATCTGTATATGTGAGATAATCAATCAAGAAACCGGTAAGAATCAATGATGCCGTACCGAGCAAGGCGGAGGCGTACTGTGAAACGCGATACCGTCGTCTAGTAGTTAGTATATAGCACATATAAATAGAGATAAGAAGTGCGTATCCAATACCACCCCCATAAGCCGTATGGCACCAAGCAAGCAAACAATCTATATGTACTCACCCGGGTCAAAACCGCCAAAAATAAGTCACCCACTCATCCGTCACCCTGAGCTCCTCTAATGCCTTCCCTCGGGTCTCCTGGCCGGGCCTTGGTCTGGCGATATAACAGACCGTGTTCAGTCCTGAGGACTCTGCATGCCACACGCATTAGCACGCATAGGGTCCGGTTCCCCTAACTCTCAACAAAAAGGCTATTCAAACCTGAGCGCACTCCGCTCCCCGGAACAAGTCAACAGGAGAGATAACCGTAAAGCCGATCAGTTGCTATGGGGAAAGCCATCCCCATCTTCGCCCGCCGGGACGCATGCCACCTTCCTGGAGGTGACGTGAAACCCACCTCTCGCCGCTGGGTGACACGATTATTAACCTGGGCGGGAGGACGTTTCAATAAGGGGCCTCACGCCACATCAAGTCTCAACAAACAAATAGCACATATAAATAGCAAGTATGTATAACTAAAAGGGCTATCTGAAATCGATTTCTTATTCGACTTCTTTTCTATATTAAACTCCGATTCTTTACCGAGTATATTGATTCTAAATCTTTCTTTAATCGTTGGCTAATTCGTAGCTGTGATACTATCTCGTTCAATGGCTAGTCTCGTAGCCATAGAAATCAGTTCGATGGCTCGTCTGTAGCCATAATACTATTCGTTCATTCTGATTTATTTACTAACTTTTATTCTAAAATCTGTTTTTTATTCTACAACATGCTTAAGTAATCATACAATAGGCTATACCTAACGAATGCTAATGCCTTTGGCGCATGCTTTACTAACTTTCTGACTGAATACGATATGGCAACGCAAACCGATTACTAACTTACTCAATACTCAACATTCAACTCCGAGAATTCTATTACGGAGTTCACTGAATTATGCTAGGCTAGAGTACTAACTTGCCGAAGAAAATGGCTTTACATACCTTTAACTCGAGTTATCCGACAATGGATTTGAGGTACCCAAGATCAAATTATTTCTCCCAACGCATTCATATAGAAGACATCACTAGCACTAAATACAACACTATTCGGGCGACACGCCACTTTCGATATATTTATAGCCTAAACTTAGGCTTATCGAAAGACGGTCGAAACTTGCTAGTTTTTCAGAAGTCTTCGTAAGGGAGAAGTATTTCACTTTATCTTAGAGCACATAGATACTCAGTTTGGAGCAATTATACTTATCTTGATCCGTAGCTCATTGGAATTACACCGATTAAACAAAAGCTGTAGGAATGCTCTCTGCTACTAAATACCTCGGTACTCGAGGTTAATTTGAGCTTAGACTACGTTTGGCAGCCGTGAATCAAACGACATTTTTCTCTCCTTCGTCTTCCCTTCGCTTTCACGTTTATGGAAATTATCTTAAGTTTATATCACAATAAAACCGAATAAGTGGGGTCTTTACATACTTCTGGGCTCAGACAGGTCCATCGTGTGTCACGGAGCCAACGCGGTGGCCCCTGCCTCCGTGACACGGCGCCATCGCGGAGGGGCTCTCGCCCGGCCTCTTCCGCGTGGTTCGACGGTGTTTGAGCCGTCCATCTTTCCGGCCTTTTCCCAGCACGTATGGCTTCCAAACATGCTTAACCAACGTAAGAATAGGCCATCTAGATGCCAAGAATCTTATGGGGTGTAACACTGGAGCAATCTTAGATCTATTTCTCCTTGTATTCTAACACATGTATATGTATATATAGAGGAGTACATATATATATGACTCTTGAAGGTATATATAAATTAAATAAATAAAGCTATGGTTTTTTTGTGTGTGTGCGTGTACATATACATTCATACTAGCACCATCATACCTGCCCTTGCGAGGCAAAGCTCCATCGCGAGTGCCACCACCTCGTGGAGCAAGCTCTACTCTACTCCTTAGCCGCCCCATCCTTTAACTCAACATTATATGCATGACTTTATTGATGTTTCATCATTAAATGATGAAGTGATAAAACTCAACTCGCAGGGCCTTAATTTAACGAGTTAGACTTGTTTAAATATGTGGGATGCTACATAGCACATGTCATTGTTAGCCATAGTTAATCGTAGTCGCTTATTAGTGTTAGATGTTACCAGATAACCAAATCAACTTCTACACTCATCCTATAATACAAAAATAAACCTCTCGTATAAGGCACACAATCTATAGTCATCGATAGTATTCAATTGGTGACTAAGCAATCAAATAATTAAATGCAGATAACATAAGTAAACCAATTAAACAAGATACTTTTAATGATAATCAAACATAATCTAATATAAAGCTTCAATAGATAACATTCATGTATAATACTGGAAAAACCTGTAGAATAATAGGAAACTATCCACTCATGCTGAGAGACTACACAATTCATAATCGTTCAACTATAAAAATAGAAAAAGGAGAAACTTTGTGAATCTCCTTCATGATATTCTGGCCATCCTTGCATTGAGTTCTTCCTCTTAAGTCTAAAGATCTCTTCAAAATTAGGTTTAAGATGCATTTATGATATAAGGATTGGACCATAGATTGGATTATTTTATATAGTCCAAAATCGACTAATTGCCAGAAAATGCCTTGGTGTGTGTCGTTCGTAACACTATGTGTCACACCAAGCCAAATTTTCAAAGGGTGAAAATTTGAAGGTTTTGCAGACAAATACACTGATATGGCATATAGGTTATCCACCCATGCCTCACCAAACTAATTCTCACAATACGCCATTTTTCAATTTCTTTTCATGCGTACTTGATCTTTGGGATGCTTAGTCTGCTCTAAAATTATTGTTAATGAATTTTAATAAAATCTCAAAGCCGTTTTATCTCCTTATATCAAATCGCCATATTTCAATCAGATCATATACAACACACATATTCACTTAGGAGTTGCTTACTACAGAAACTTTCTAATTTTTCCACAACAGTAATCTTCATCTACTTCTCTATTATAGTCAAAGTAATCATAGTCCATATTGAAATATAGTATGTAGTTCTACGAATAAGAATCCATAGGGAATCGCTTGGTAGCTGGTTTGAAAGTGAGTTATGTAGGTACTATATTCTGGATAAGTAATACCACGTTTTGTAGTTGCTAGAAGGCAAGTTATTCATGTACAAAAATTAATACGGTATTTGATTTACAATTTAAAACCTGGGCATAACTAATACATATATGTTATGAGGGAATTCATGTATTATCTTACGTAAGATAGAAGGTGGAATGTTAAGGACATGTCGTTGGGTGTTGGCCTTAGGGTGCAGTGGCATTAAATTTCGCAAAGTACCATGTTTGCAGTTGGTTATGAGTAAATTATTCATGTATAAAATTAATAAACAACAACATTCAAATAATTCAAAATTAAACATATCAAATTTTATATAAGAAATATTTTAAAAATATATTATTTTTTTTAAAATTAATGTTTTATATATTTTTTATATACTATTTTATGCAGGGATTAGTTATGAGAGAATTTTGTAATATTTTATGCAGGTATTAGTAATTCATGTATTACTAAGACTCCGTATAACTCTAACCCACTACCAAACTACACTTACACTAAACCTCGCATAACTCAAGCCCATACATAAATTCCTCATAACTAATTCATGTATTACTAATGTCCGACAATTTAACCAAATACCAAAACAACTCAAATGCTTTATGTGGGTGAAAGAGGAACTAATCTAATAAAATAAGTGAATGAGGAGAAAGTGAAATCGTGGGACCCACATTATAATATATTTTGGAAAATAAAAATAGAAATGAAAAGAAGGAGAAGAAGAAAGTAGCCCAATTTAAATCCTTCACGCGTCATATATGCATTATACACAAATTTTCGTATCAACATAAAATGTTTAGGAGACACATTCACAGTTAAAAATATTTATTTGGTCAATAGCGAAATTTGTATATCTAACTTACAAATCATGTCATATTTAAAGGGTTATATAGATATTAAGCCTTAATATATAGTTATAACATACTTATATTATAAGGTATTTAGTGTAATTAAGGGTCCTATTTTATGTATAAGATTTTACTAAATAAAGGATTTTACCAATACTTTAAATCATCCATAAGGAAAAACCTACAACCTATGACGGCGGCTGGCACAAAGTCAGGCCGGTTACCGGCAAGTTAGCTTTCAATAATTTTTCACCGTTAGCTACCAATGGGAGAGGAACACGCACCTAGAAACTATGTAATATAGTCAGAATACGTAATCACCTTGAATAATCAAAGAGCCACAACAATAAAACCAGTTCAGGTCGTTAAAGGAGTTCCTAGCATTAGGTGGATGGAGGCAGAAGTACAACTAATGAACGGAATCGAATCTACAATTTGTCGCGTTATAGGCAAATTCTCCTATGGGTGGCCAATTTTAGCATTTTGAAGAAGGTTATTCCAACTAATATGGAATAAAGGGAGAGTGTTTGATAGGGCTGCTACGGATAGGCACCTGCTCATTCATCTTGCAATATGAGGATTTTATCAATATAATTTCAAAAGGATCTTATTACATCAATTGCAAAGATGGATATTCTTATCTAATGCATACTTTAATTTATTACACAAGGTACTTAAAGGAAGGAAAATACAAAACTATGGCATAGATTCATTTATGAACTAGTCGTCAATATTCTATGAGAAAGAACCGTTGCTTTCTCTTGCTTCAGAAGTAGGTACTTTGCTGCAAATCTCTGATTAGGCTACAATCAACAAAAAAGAGGCCAAGCTGCGCTAAAGTCAAAGTTTTGCTGACTCGCTTTGGAAGAACTACCAAAAGTATGCATTGAAATAGAAAATGAGAAAACAGAGAGTTGTTAAGATCTAAAGATGTCCAAATTAGGTATGATTATTTACCAAATTACTGTGATGAATGCAAATTACAGGGGCATAACTAGAGAGAATCTTGGCTTGTCATTCCGTGAATCATGATGAAAAAAGGGTAGGTAGGGAGATAAAGGGAGTTAAGACACCATGGAGAAATAACACGTACAAAGCTCTCCTTACAAAATAGGAAAGCAAAAACTTTCGTGAGTGGAAAGGTAGTCGGGGACACTGGAAAATGAAAAATAATTAAGGATGGGAAGATAATAAATTCACAGAGCAACAAGGATTCAAGAGTTGAAACTTAAATAGGTTTGACTGCTTGGAGAGTGATGGCTTTTCAGTTTGGGCAAAACAGACATACAATAATGGGAAATCAAAAGGAAAAGGAGGAGCAGAATTATATGCCATCAAGTACCACTAATGTGACATCAAGGGGTAAAGTTGGGTTGGAACACAATAACATAAAGAGTAGGGAAGCATCCACTAAATATTGGGTAAGTCGAGCTTTTTCTAAGGAAGCAGTGGTCATGGGAGAAAATTGAAAACCTTTAATTGATTTCACAATCGAGAAGGTGAAAGAAACAAAAGAGAAAATGCAGAGGAAAGGGGTGTATGAAGTGGACGATAGGGAGATAGTGCTATATGTTTTCGTAGTATACTTGATGAGAAAATACTGACATATGTAAGGAGGAATCACTTAAACAAAGCACTACACAATATTCTCACACATTTAGCAGAGGAAACAGAGATGGAAAGTGAAGAAGTAAACCTCATATTGACACAAAGAATGAAATATGATGAAATTGAGGCTCATTTACATATAGAGGTGGGGTATCAACAATACAAGGAGATAAATCAACAAAACCTAAAAGAACAAAGAAATAAGAGCCTATTGCAGCAAATCAGAATACAGCCAAAGAGGAATGTGCAGTCTCAGTCTCTCTGATGGTGATCAAAGCTCTAATATGGAATATAAGGTCTACAAAAATCACAAAAAGCATTCCATGTAGTGCAAATGTTGCACAAGGTTCATAAATTTTCTTTTTGTGGCTTTAGTGGAACTTTCAGAACATAAGATTCATTAACAGATATAGGAGGAGACTTTAAATGCCAAATGTGTTTTATAACAAAAATGGGAATATTTGGATCTTTACTAATCATGGGTTATATGTTACAAGCAGGGGAGGGATAATCACTGCCAACTTCACACTTTAATTCATAATTTCCAAAGAGAATTTTAGATTATATGTTACCATTGTATATGCCAAGTGTGATGCAACTCAGAGATTAGAGTTATAGGAGGATTTATATTCTATAGCCAATGGAATGAACAACTAATGCCAATTGAGGGTATTTTAAGGTTGTTTTAAGCGGAGAGGAAAAAAATAGGAGGTATTCCTATTGGAGGAATTCTGTGTATGAGGATTTCAAACTGTGTGATGAATCTTGTGAGCCGACACAGGTCCCTTTTAAAGGCAGTCCTTACATGGTGGAATGGAGAACAGGAAGTGATTGCATCTTTGAAAGAATCGAGGTGAGTATTGGTAATCGAACATGTTAGATGAGTTCCTCGTGTGGAAGCAGTGAACATTTGCCTAGAATTGGGTCGACCATGCCCTTATGATGACCGCCTGTGAAGACAAGAAAGCTCCGTACATAAGAAACCATTTAGGCTTCTAAATTTCTAGACAGAACATGATGGTTTCAAGGATGTGGTAAGAAAGAATTGGGATGACATTTCTTCGTATACTTGTTGGATTTAAAAGGGAGATTAAGAAGGTGAAGAATGCTTTGACCAGAGTAGAGCAAGATTTTTGAGGACATTATCCAAGAACTAATTATTAGAGAAGAGATAGTTAATCAAAGAAAAGCTATTTGAAGAGTTTCCTACAGGTGAGCATAGAGTAGTTATGCAAAGAGGAAAGGCAGAATATAATAAGTAATTTTATTTTTGAGGAAGTTTTTTGGCAATAGAAAGCCGGATATGATTGGTTTGTAAATGGTGACATAAATAATAAATTTTTCATAATCTAGTAAAAGGGAGAAGACAAAGACTGAAGGTGACAAGAATACAGAACTCTCAAGGACTCTAGCTAGAGGAAGAAAGGGAAATTGCAGAAGAAGCCTTGGACCATTTTCTCAGAAATAATCCGTGCAAGATAGGTATGCTACTTATTTTCCTTATATCTCATATTCCTCATTTGCTACACCAGAGGAGAATGAAGCTAGCAAGAATCCCTAATGATGAAAGAGGTGACAAAGGTGGTGTTCCAACTTAGTGATAGTGCCATGGTCCAGATGGTCTTACTTGAAAAATTTTCGTATATTGGGATATTATTGCCAGACATCATCGATGAAGGATTTCTTTGCAAAAATACTCTACCCAAGTCTATTAATCAAACTAATTTGGTGTTTATACCTAAGAACTATCTTATTCAAACCTTCGTATGAGACCTATTAGCCTGAGTAATTTCATGAACAAATATTTGTCCAGTAATTATTCATAAAAGCCGGAAAACTATTTTGCCTAAATTGATATCTATTAATCAATCTCGCGCTTTGTGAAGGGAAGGAGTATTAATGGTATATTCTAATCACATAGGAGGTGGTTACAGTTATTAATAAAAGGGAAAGCCTACTAATGTGGTTAGTAAGTTGACATGGGCCAAGGCGTATGATAGAGTCTCCTGCTTCTTCCCGATGAGTGTTAAGGAAGATGGGGCTTTTCTAATATTGTTGTTTGATATAATTTGAGGCCGGTTTCTAATACCATTACTCAGTGATGATCAATGGGCAATCTTGTGGATTTTGGCACTCTACTTAGAGGGATAAAGTGTGGAGATCCACTCTCTCCCGTTTTGTTTATTCGTCATTAGAGGTCCTTTCTAGGGCTCTTAATTCATTATTTGAGGATAAAATATATATGGTATATGAGATTCCTAAATGGTGTAATAATATCAATCATCTGGCATATGCAGATGATACTATTATCTTTGCATCTAGTCAATATTCTTTGGGAGAATAATGTCTATTCTTATGAATATGAGGAACAATTATGCCAAAAGGCAGGAGAAGAGTTTCTTTTTATTTGCATCATAATGTAGCTACAAATGTATTTTAATAGATTGAACATAATGTACAGGAATGAGAAGAGGAGAATATTCAATGAAATACCTAGGCTGCCCTATTACATACATAAGGAAAAGTGCACTACTCGTAATTATTAGACAAGGTGAAAGGAAAGTTGCAAGCATTGAAAGGGAAGATGCTATCATATGGTGGAAAAGAGGTTCTACTTTCTATTGTCTGAGTCTTGCTATATATATCCTATCTGCTATAACACCCCCTATATGTGTTATAAAGGAACTGCATAGGATATTTGCAAAAAACTTTTGGAGCAACAAAGAGAAGGAAGAAGCAAACATTGGGTTACATGGATGAGGCTATGCTTACCCAAACAAGAAGGAGGGTTGGGGTTTAGAGCAGTTTTTGATATTTCAAAGGCTATGTATGCTAAGTTGTGGTAGAGATTTGTGACACAAAATACATTGTGGTCCCGAATCCCTTCGAACAAATATCGTAAATAAACAAATCCCTACTTTAGTTGGTTGGAAGCGGGGGCTCTCAGTGGGAGAATATGCTTCCAAATAGGGACATCATTAAACAATACATCCGGGTGGGAACCAAAGGGAGGTACTTCTACCATATGGTATGACAACCGGTCAAACTCTTGCCCTCTTCATCAATATCATACAGAGGGTGCAAAAACATATCATCCACTAGAGATATTGGGTTGTTCTTATCTGAAGAAGGTTGGGATTATGAAGTTATGAGCTCTTGTCCCAGATATGTAAAGCTTAATCATGTCAAAGCCAATGAGTAAGGTATATATCTCAAGGAGATAAACCTGATGGACTAAAACAAGTAATCGGGAAAGTTTAGTGTGAAGAGTGCTTGGAACTATTGAGGCAAAAGAGGCGAAAGCAGATTTTCAGCAGCTTATGGGTGAAAAGGGGTAGCTGTGTCTCGTTTTGGCTCCGGAGAGTATGGATAGGTAACCTACCAGTTGCAGCTAAATGAGCTCATGGAACTTAGCATTTCTCCTGATTGCAAATGTTGCTCTAGTCCAAGAGGAAACTATAGAGCACCGTTTAGGAAGTGGCAACTCGTGGGAATTATTTCAAAAGAGCAACAGCATTCTAGGCCCTTTCATCCAAGTTAAGTAGATCGAAAAAGCAGGATGGACAATAAAAGATCGAGGTTAAATCTGGATCTAATGTTGTCCTCTATTAATTTTGTGTTTATATGGAAAAGAAGGAATACAAGAGCCATGGAGGTTCATATACTATAAGAAAAGTGATTTGGGAGATCAATAATCATAATGTTTATAAATTCCTAAAGCCGAGATTTTAATCGGGAGGGCTCTTTCAAGGGCTAGCCTACATTGGTGGATGACTTGGAAAGATACAGGCTACAATTCAGTAGTTTTTTGGTAAGATGGGAACCACCCCCGATGGATGGCTCAAATGTAACACTTGATGGTCTTCCAAAAGGAATCCCGACCTTCATCGCAGCTTTTGCATCGTAAATAGGGAAGGGAATCTATTTATAGCTAAAGGGGTAGAGATGATACAAACTACAAGCTTAATGGCAGAGGCAAGAGCTATTAGAGAGTTTTGTTGCACAAACAATCTATCTAATATCATTATTGAAATAGATTCCTTAAACATTGATCAATTTTATCAAGGAAGTGATGTTTCATGGAGTGTGGCAATAGAAGTACTACATTAACTCGCTAAGGATGAATTTATCAGCAAGAGTACAAATGTTCTTTCAAGAAGGAAATGCTCTTGCATTATTTAACTAACTTAAAGTTCATTTTGCAGTGCCTCCAATTTAACAATTTTTCAAGAGATGCCCAAAGGAAGACAGAGAATAATCAATTTAGAGAAAATGGGAACACACCAGATAAGAAGGAAGATCATTCACACCAAATGCGGGTATATTTAACTGCAAATGTAAAGAAGACATAAATTATAGGCATGCAAGAGAGTTGGAAGAGATAATGGTACTGAAGCAATGCAACTGTCATCCGGTAAGGTTATTCCGTCTCTCTAAGTGTAATTTGATATGCAATTAACATAAGAAAGGGTAATTTTGGAGAAGTTTGGGAATATGAAGGAATCAGCAGGTCAAGTATGTCATCTTCATCTACCAAATCAAAGTCTCGAAGAAACTGCTGATTTAGTATCACGCACCCAAGTGAGAGCTTAGTGTCCATGTGATTAATCCAGGACTTTGAGAAGGGATACTGGTAATATTTGCATCTTTTACCTATACATCTCATCCGAGTCTACAAGATAGAAAATGAGGGGCAATCTCTCGAAGGATTCTTCGCTTCCCAACTCCAGATCTAATGGTGGTATCAACCTCAATGAGGTTCAATCCATCGTATAAGGGGATGACTGAGCGATCTAAAGAGAAGGACAAAGAGTCATATCTGTCGAGCTACCGCAGAATGGTGCACTATCATACTGCCAATGGAGTATTGAGGATGAAGTGAGAAGTTGTCTTGGTGCTTACTAGTGTTGTTGTGTTATAGTCACCGATCTCAAGACAGCAGCGAAGGCTAAACTCTATCCCATCAATCAAGGTAAGGGAAAGGAAAAGAGATGAAAAGGTACTTACCTTGAGCCGAATAAGGGAGACGAGACGGGGAGGCACTTTCTCTCATGACTTCCATAGCTTAGACATGTAGGTGATCCGGAGGAGGGAAGCCAATTCAGAATGGTGAATAAATCTAATATTGGAGCATATATATCTAAGTTAGAATTAACATACCAAGGGAAGATTCTTGGTGCTTACTAGAGGATGAAGTTATTATGGAGGACCGGTCTCTCATCTAGAAACACAGAAGGCTGCAAAGGGGCGGAATCGCCTAGAACTTTCCTAAGTCCTATTGCTTTTTGTTATTATTGTCGGCAACATTTGAAATGGACCAAGTCACTTTTGAGCCTGGTCATGTATTTTCTGTTGCTGAATCTTTTTTGTTTTAATAATAGAGACATGTCTCACTTTTTGATTTTAAAAAGATTTTCAAACTGGAAATTAGTAGAAAAGCCCATAAGCCCGCAAATCTTTGACTATACGAAGAAAAGTGGGCCAAGTGATGAAGTGGGCAAAGGGTGGTACTCGAATTTTTGATTTTGGACATTTTATTGTCTCATTTTGTCATAGGTCGGTTTGTAAACCCGCCATTTTAATGTCTATCTCGGGCTGCCCTTTTTCTATACAAATTTCAGTCACTATCTCAAAAAGTCTCTCACCAATTATTTCCGTTCCCGATCCGTTATCGCTGGGACTTTCCAATTTACTGGAATGCCGGTGAACTGATGGCTGGTCGCGATCCCGGCGATCAACGCCGGCGACGTGAACTCAAAGCCAGTGGTTCAGGTATTGGACATCAAGCTTATCGGCACCACACAGGAACGGTACCGGCTCACACTCTCCGACTCTGGAGTCGACTAGCAGGCTATGCTGGCTACTCAGCTCAATGACAGAGTCAAAACTGGCCGTGTTCGGAAAAGCTCCGTCATTCAGTTGATTGAATACATTTGTAGCACCGTTCAAAATCGCAAGTATGAATTTCATTTTCTTCAAGCTTCAATTATGAACTGTATGTACAGGTTATAGCTGATTACATTTGCTTTTAGATTTTATGTATATAAAGCATATGATATTTGCTTTATTTATGTGTTTTATTCTGATTTGGTTTTGTTGTTTGCTTTATTAGAATGTTGGTGCCCTGGTAGAGAATTACCTCAATGATTTGGATGTGCACTTACTTCTGTATGGGGAAAAACACGTATAGACCTCATTATGTTTTCCTGTTTCCCTTTGGGCACATTTGTGTTTATCATTCATACACTAGTCATTTCGATTGTAACTTTCATAGATTTGGCTTGGATTTTGTTGTTTGAGCTTTAACAAGATGTTGATGTATTATCCCTTAATCATTTTGATAAGCACTTCTATGCAAAATACAGTACACATATATAACTTCATTGTGTCTTCTCCAATTTTTTCATGTATGTGCGTTTGTGTTATCATCCCTTTACAAGTCATTCGGAATCTTAGGATAGATCTGACTTTCATCTTGTTGTTTAAGCTTTAGCTACAATTGATCCATGGAAGGAAACTATTTATTATAATTGGCTCAAAATGGTCGAGAGTTACTCTGTATTTCGAGTATGCAGTGAAAATAACAAACACAATTTTCTTGTAAATATTTGTTTCATTTCCTCTGGTTGGTCTTGGCTTTCTAAACGTTCTCTACATAGACTAGGATTGTGTCAGAAACATGCAGCAAGTTTTCCTTGCGGAAACTTTTGCACTGCGTAAGTAGTATAATCTTTGCTCTGGTGTTCATCTTGAGTTGGGTGCTGAAAATAGTTTCATAGATGAGAAGAATGTGACATTTCTGTGCATTAGAGTACTGTATTAGATCAAGCAGTTTCTGTTTTGTCTGATAAGAGTAATATCTATTTTTCCCTAGCAATCTGGATTATACCTTTGATTGGAACTTGACCTGAGTATGTGTCTTGTTTCCTTGCAGAATCAGTCCTCAACATGGAAACTATTATACCAGAATGCAAATAATTGGGAACCCGGCGATTGTAGAATCTAATGTAGGAGCTCAGAAAACTATATCTAATGGAGCTTCTGGGTCTGTAAATCTTGACTAACAATGGTAACTTGAGTGCTCTAAGATCTGGCCAAGCAAGCTTTGCTAACAGTAAAAATTTGAGCACACAAATTTCAGTTAATAGCATGCAGAACTACCCACCTGCAATTCAACCTTCATATCAACCTCCTCCAAATTACAAAAGCCATGGGGCAATCATGAAGAATGAAGCACCTCCCCGCATTATTCCAATTGCAGCATTGAATCCCTATCAGGGTCGGCTGGTTGCCAGCTAGAGTTACTGCAAAGGGGATCTAACACGCTATATCACCTCTAGAGGAGATGGAAAAGTCTTCTCCTTTGATCTCCTTGACTCTGATGGGGGTGAAATACGTGTCACTTGTTTTAATGCTGTTGTTGATCGCTTTTATGACAAAAATTGAAGCTGGAAAGTACTATGATATCAAAAGGCAGCTTGAAACTTGCTCAGAAGAACTTCAACCATCTGAAGAATGAATGGGAAATATTTTTTGAGACACCAACTGTAGATCTCTGTCCAGATGAAGATGCCTTCTATTCCAAGATGCAGTTCTCATTTAGACCTATTAGTGAAATTGAAAGTGCAGAAAACAATTCAATTATAGATGTATTTGAACAGGACAGTCAATCCTTCTGTTCCTATCCTGAGAAAGAATGGAATGGAAACTCAAAGAAGAATCTTGAATCTAAAGGATCAGTCTGGGCGAAGTGTTGAGCTGACACTATGGGGAGATTCCTGTAACAGGGAAGGTCAGTGCTGCAAGAACTGGCAGAAGCTGGGTTTTCCTCTGTTTTAGCTGTTAAAGCTGCAAAAGTTAGTGATTTCACTGGGAAATCCATTGGAACCATTTCTTCCACTCAACTGTTCATAAATCCAGATTTGTCAGAGACTCAGACTCTAAGAGAGTGGTTTGATCAGGGGGGAAAAGACATTGCTTCTCAATCTATATCTAGGGAAAACATGCCTGTAGGATCAAAAACGAGATACGAAGACTGCCTCTCAGATCAAGGATGAAGGTCTGGTAGGTCTGATAAACCAGACTGGGTTACAGTTAAGGCAACCGTGAATATTCATCAAAACCGACACTTTCTGTTATACTGCTTGCCCTTTGATGATTGGAGATAGACAATGTAATAAGAAAGTTACCTTGTGTCAGGAAACTCCAGATGGCAATGTGATAGGTGCAATCAAGAGTTTGAGGAATGTGATTACAGATACCTTCTTCAAGCTCAAATTCAAGATCATACTGGGTTGACATGGGTGACAACTTTCCAGGAATCTGGCGAAGAGATTTTAGGCTGTCCCGCGAAGGAGCTGTACTTGATGAAATATGAAAGAGGCTGGGATGATACCAAATTTTCTGAAATTATTAGAAATTCTTCCTTCAGGCAATTTCTGTTCAGGCTTAAAATCAAAGAGGAATTTATGGTGATGAGCAGAGGGGTGAAAATTAGAAGTTATCAAGGCAGAGAGAGTGAACAATTCTGCAGAAAGTAGATATCTCATTGATTTAATTTCAAAATTCCTATTTTTCATGAACGAAGGAAACCAGATAAGAGATTCTTATTGGGTCCAATTTTAGGAAAGCTGTTGGCCCTCTTCTCAGAGAGATTTAGGCCGAAAGTCATTGTTGTAGTTAGGTGATTATTATTCATTTTATGGCCATAGAATGGTACATTTGTATTCTGCTTAGAAATCCCACTTACTGGTCTAATGTAGCTTTAATATCTACTTGATTTGGAAGGAATACGTTTTCACCCCTTCCCATCAGTTGAATTTGCATAACTACTCTCATTAGCTTCATGAACAAGGACAACTTTTATTGATTTGGTAATCCTCACTCCCACCCCCTAGATCCATCCTCTCCACGTCAAACAGTGGTGTTTCTCATTTCAGTTTTTGTGAGTTGTGAGGAACACTAACTTGGATGGAATAGTCTTTCAGCTGTTCTTATTTTTAGATGTATGAAATGGATTAAATTTTTTCTAATTGTTCTTATTTTAAAATATAAAATTTACTGTAAGAATGGAGAAGCTTTATCTTTAAGTCTGTAGGGAGACATTATCAGGCATGTCATCATTTGCATTTGATGGATTTCTTAAGCTATTTTGGAAACGCAGCTTGCCTGTGAAGAGAGTAAAAAGTCGCCACAGGTTTATGAGTCTTAGCTTTTGCTATGCTCAGCCTTCTGAAAAATTATTTCCTTGGTGAAAAGGCAGAGATGTTAGCACATTAACCGGAATTGTCCTCTCTGCAGTCGGTGCGAGAGCAGCAAATGATAGTTACGTGTTTCCTTTGATAGGTGCGTTTCTTCAAGAAATAAGCTAAAATAAAAGTAGTTATAGATCTTCACTGAAACATGAGATAGATACAAGAAAAAAGGAGATATATCAGAATTATGCTTCTTAAGTCCGCTTGACAGGATCAAAATTGGAAACACCGATTACAGCACCAACAATTGCAGCAAGCAATAACTCCGCCTGCAGAAATGCTGAGCAAGAAGTTCCTGAGAGACGGTGAAACACCATCAGCTGCTTCGGCTACGTTGGGGATGACCATGGAAGCAGCAGCAGCTGGGCGCGTCAACCTGTCAAAGCTTCTCCTTATGAAGCCTTGACTTGAAATCCTCTTGCTACTGGTTTCAGTAATGGTGCTGTAGTCTTTGAGGGTCTTATCGGCAATGGCTTCAAGAAAGCCTCCACACTTGGTTGTCTCTTCTGTCTTGTGTAAGTCAGTGGCATTGCCATGCAAACTGCAGAAATAGAAGCCATAATTTGCCTGTCTTGTTAGGTCTGTGTTGAATGAGAAAGTATGGTATTGCAAGGAGTGGTTTTGAGGGGGGAGAGGATGGAGAAAAGCTTTTCGGCGAGAGGTGGAAAATTGATCAATGGTGATACCTACCGCCTCATCTGCCTATGTGGCTCATTCTAGTTGGCTATAATGGATAAGGTTATCTCATATTCTGATTGCAACATTTTCATAATTTACCTCACGTCAGCTGAGGAAAAACCCAAACTGGCGGTTAAGGATTGGAAAAAAATTCCAACGTTTATTATTATCAATTTAGCGATGTGGAAGCTCTACTACTCGTTGTCTTACTCGTTAGATTACAACTTACGTCGAAATAAAAGCTAACATTTATTTCAATAATGTAAATAAATATTATAATTTCAAATATTTTGTTAAATGAATATTGAATCTCCATTATGATATTACTATTTGTATTTCATGTATCAGTACTTTACAATACATTGTTAGTTTATATTCTTTTTTATTATTTTAATTATTTTATCATGATAAAAAGAAAATTATTGTGTTTATTGATAATCGCATGGGAAGCGTTGTGTTAGCTGATGTGGGACACTTAAAATATTATAAAGATAATTAAATAACTAATTTTTTTAATTTTTTTAATTTTTTTAATTTTTTTATTTTTTCATATTTATTAATGACTTTACTTAATATTTTAAATGCCTTCCTACTTTTAATATAGTACTAGTCTCTCTAGCACACATTGTTCTAGTGTTATATGTATGCTTTGTAAAATAATATAAATTTTACTAAATTAAAATTTTTTATATATAATTATACGTGAGAGATTAAAATACAAGTTTTTATGAAGAATCAATATGAATTGTGGATGATTTGGTTGTTACAAGTTAAGTTGATTATGTATTGTTTAAACTTATAAAGTTGAATAATCATATAAACAAAAAGGAAAACAAAGCGTGAAAAAATTCGAACTCAACTAAAATTTTACTTTCTTTTAAACTATAACTACTAAGACAATATGTTCTTAGGTTAATAATACATTATAACGCAGAAACAAGTGTTATACTACCAATTGTATGTGAACCTCTTTTTTATTCATCGAAAGTGAGATTTGTGAGGAACTTTCTCGACATTTCCGCACTCCTTTATATATAAGGATTTCTCATCTCCTGTCGATGTAGGTCGATTGACCGAATTACGCAAATTATTGTGTCTCTTTTGGTATATTTTTCATTTATCTTCTTATTTATAGTTTCGATATTTGTTTTTTTAACTTCCCTATGATACTTGATTATTTCTACTCCCAACAAGTGGTACGCTCGAGGTTCAAAATGGATATTCATCTTGACAGATGACTCCAACCACAACCCATGTTAAGCAATAATTGAAGATTTTTGTTTGAGAAATTTTATCAGAGTGTTACTCTGTGTAGAGACAAAGATTTAATAGAGGATATTTGGAGATGGAGATTCAACTGCTGAAGATTATATGAAAAAGGTTGAACAAATTAGTTTTGTCATAAATTCAGGCCAAGGGGGAGAATTGTAAGGTGTTTCCATTAACTTTTTTATTTTACCATAATTGAATTTTTCTTTTCCTAAAAAGAAAACACAGTTTCTTTTATATTTGGCTAATCTATAAATTGAGTCTCCTTCCTCCTCACTTAGAAGAAGCTACAATATAGTCTTAGGGGCTTTGAGAGTCTTTGCTTAGGGTGAAATTTGTGAGACATATGTTAGCTACCACTGTGAACCTCTTTTATTCTAACCGAATTTTGTGTGATTACTTCTCTCGATATTTGGTACTCTCTTTTATATAGTTGATTACTCATCTGGATTCTTGTAGATATAGGTCTATTGATCGAACCATGTTAAATTATTGTGTCTCTTTTGGTATATTTTTTGTTTATCTTCTTATTTATCATTGTTCGAGTTTTTATTTGTTAGCTTTCGCATGACAACTTATTATTTCGGTTGCAACATATGTAACACCCACAAGTTCGAGGATGCCTTATTAAATTAGAATTTGAAAAAATTCTTTCCGCTATATTTAACTATTCAAGCTTGGGTTCCCTACTAGAATGTCAAATTTACCGACTTGCTCATGTTTTGATGACGTTTGTTGCAGCCGTGTTGGTGGCTGTTTCGTGGTCAGCTGCTTGGTAAGCCTCTTTTAGTATTATTTAGTTGTTCAAGTTGTTTATGAACTGTAGACATCAAGTACTGTTGTTTCAAAGATTCTACCATCGAATTCGTAAGAATCTTACCGAAAAATAAGCTCGTTTGTCTTGTTTCTTTGTTGAGCCTTGCTGTCATGTTCTTGGCAGTGGCTTGACTGCCTTAGGCATCATACTGATTGTGTGAATAGCTCGGAATTCGTCTTAGCTTAAGTTCATTGGATTCAACGTATGTTAAGGCTTCTATTCTCCTGCTTCTAAGATGATTTCCATTCTAATTGTATTCTTGTCATATGGTTTCAGTGTTTGCCATGTATGTTAGTTGTTGCTTACCTCTTGTGTAAGTGTGTTTTGGGATATTAATCTGTGGTCCTTCCTCACAGTTAAGGCCGTGAATTCGTTAATGAATTAGTGGATTTTCGCACGCCGCAGGGATGTTGATAGGTGTCAAGGTTGAGTGTGTTGGGGTGTCAATTGGAATTATTCTATTTGGGTTAAACACTTTTTTTGGACTTATATATGTATTTTTGATTAGTATATAGTGCCTTGGGGGTTGTCGAGTGATAAGTCTTTCCCTCACTTATAGAGGTCGGAACTTCCGAGTAGCCGTCAAGTCATTATTGATTGCTAGTGGTGTTATCTCCGACTATACCGTGATTATGGATAGGTTGGCTAGATTAACATGGGTTGTATTTTGCTGATGTTATATGAATTATATTGTGATTGTGTGATTGTATGTGTGTGTGTGTGTTGAGGCCCTCGGGGATTCATGGATACTTAACGCTGGAAGTAGGTCCTACGCGGCTGAGTCCTAGGGGAGAACAATTAGCCTATGGTGGAGTTGGAGTTTTCTCCATAGGGTCCGTTCTGAGACATGTAAGACCTATGGAGGTACATGCCTATTAATGCCATATATGTCTCGTTTCGAGCCTTATTGGGATCGCGATTGGCTCTTCCGAATGGATGGAGCTCGCTAACTTTGCGCAAAATGAGAGGGTCCTAGTGCTTTGATTGATGATGTTAGTTATTGGTGTTTACTTTTGATTTGTTTGGCATTATATTGTGATTGTTACTTGTGTTATCTCGTAACTGAGCAGCGTAGGGATGCTAGATATTGATGGCGCAATGTGGCCGTTAAGAGGTCTAGAGGTGATGACAGTGAGCCTATTAGCTAGGTGTTTTTGTTGTTGTTTACTTGTTTTGGACTTGCCGAGCTTAAGGGGGCCAGGTAGGTTCTGCTTGCAGGGCTGTACTTTTCAGTGCGCTTATGTTTACTTAATTTGAGTTTTCTCTCATGCGATATCCGGTATATCTCGTTAATCTTTAATTTGATTCTTATAGTTGTTCTGCCTTTCATACTCGGTACATTATTGTACGAAGTCCTAATCTAGACCGCATTCAACTACCCGGTGATAGGGCTAGTAGCGGTGAGCAACAATGACAATAGTTGATAATAGGTAGATCGAGTTCTTAGATGCTGAGTGTAGTTCCAGCTGAGGTGGTGCGCTCCAGGTCTTTCGGAATCGCCAGATATTTGAGTTAAAGGTAGTTCGTGGCCCTATCCCGATCATTTGATTACTATTGTATTTATAGAGGCTCGTAGATGTTATTGTGGTATTAGTATGATGTTGAAGGCCAGATGGGCCTAATTGTATAGTTGTTTTCTATTCTGTGGCCTTGACAGCCTGTTGTGTATCTATTAGTTGGTATGTGAGCCAGCTTCCATTTTAGTCTGTCGTTTACTTGATTTAGATTGTGCTGTGATGCCAAGTCTCGTCGGTTCTGACTTGTTGTAGTTAGATATGTGGCAGGGTATGCTTGATCAGGTGCAGCACAGGATGTCAGTCATGCCACTATGGGTTTGGGGTGTGACAATATAAAAATAACGCTCTTGAGTTATAAGTCTCATAATGTCCCTACATATTGATTGGGAGTGGATAACATAACTAAAGAACACTATGTGACTCAATTTTAAGGATACTGAATAGCAGGAGAGAAGGGTTCCTCAAATATGACTTTAAAAAATTTCTTTCGTCATTACACCTATTTTTTATCATTGATAGACAAACATATTAATCAATCCTTTCAAATTTTATTGTTATGTGCGAGCATGTTCTCATTGTTGTTATAACTAGCAGGGCGTATGTAAAGGCTTAAATGTGGGTTTACAGAGATCAGTAGCTTGTGTGCATACATATTTGTTAAGAAATCTATGAAATATTTATAATACTTGACTATGAACAAAGTTATTATAATAATATTAACTTGAAGTCGATATAGAAACTCATAAATTTCAAATTCTGAATTCGCTGCTAATTAAGTAGTATGAAATAGTTTTATTATTTTGCAAGATCATTTAATTCCTTTATCTAAAATGATAGTGTAAAATATCAAGTACATCTATGGAACAAATGAAAAATATTTACTGAATTGATTAGTTAATTATGAAAGCATGATTTGAAAATAATATCAACACCGGAAAAACAATAACAAACTATTGATATGTCATATATTTCTTTGAATTTTTTTATGAGTTGAATTAAACATGAAAAAAAAATCAGTTTTCATGATTATAAGTATAAACTTTGATTTCTCTATCCTTCACCCACCCTCAGCATGCAAAGAAGAACACTTGAAAAGGGAATAAGTAATAGACCAGACTAACTCATGAAAATTCACTTCTAATTTTCACCCTTACTCCTCATTATCCTTATAATTTATTCTTATCAATCTATTTATAACCATTAAAATTTATATGTTTAGACTATCCGGATACCCGAATATGTACTATGGCCTCTTGATCAAACCTGAAGTGTAAAATATTTAAATAAATAGCTACAAAGAGTTTGCAAATGAAGAAGATGTGAAAGCTCAATCTCATGTCAAAAAACTACAAAATTTAAATTACTATCAATAAGTATAGAAAATTTAGAATAACATGAATCACCCTAAATATTTATCTTTTATTTATTTTTATTTTTTTGAAAAAGTATTTTCTTTTTTGTTCTAACTCGACATATGTCAATTTCTCAAAGCAATTTGAATTTAAAATAGGAATAATTTATATTCAAACAAATTATACCTAAACTAAAATAATGAACAAAACAAAAAATAATACTTCAAAACTCAATCAAGAAAAAAAAAGATAGAAATAAAAATATAAAGCAATTACGTGGCCCTTTGATATGACGAAAACAAATTGGTGAAGGATTTTTCAACATAAGTGCAATTGTCAATCCAAATAAGTTTAAGAGCATAAAGCATAACTGTAATACCCCAAAAATCTAGACCCGAGAGTTGAAACGAAGAAAATAGAGTTTTCTGCACCAGGTCACAAGACGAGTCATCTAGTGACCCGTTGGGTGCGCCACGAGTCGTTAAGTGACTCGTGGGGAGGAGGTTGAACATGGTTGAGATTTTGAGATTTGGGGCTGACCACGGGTGAGACCACGAGTCGGGGTCACCACCACGATTCTTCAGGCGATCCGTGGTCAAGGGATGACAGAGGGATAAAGAATTTGGGCAGTGCATCTAACGACCACTCACCATGAGTCATTAGGCACACTACAAGTCGTGGTGTCCCTCGTGGTGACCAATACATATCCCCCAGATCGCGGTACATTTTTGTAGCACCAGNGTGGTGTCCCTCGTGGTGACCAGTATTGATAATTTCCAGTGCAGGCAACGAGGAGCAGACCATGAGTCGTGGTGATGGACATGAGTCATCCAGTCCCTCGTTGGGACTAGCAGTGAGTATTTTCCTGTGAATTTATTAAGGGATTTTCCGTAATTCCTAAGTTCCTAAGTCCTATACTACGTCGTTTTAAGATCAGTTAGTAGGGTTTTAAGGGTGTTAAACTTATTCTAAGCCTCACCATTCCCATGCATGCAACTTAAGGTTTTTCCTTGGATACCAAGTTTGAAGAATCTCTCCAAATTTTCTTCAATTTCCTTTAGGTTTTCAAGAGGGAGTGTTGAGAAGATTTACCCAGGTATGTGAGGCTATGAATGAGAGTCCCTTTCACTCTCATGCTCTAAATTCTTCTTAATTCCATGAATTTCAATTCTATATTCAAGTTTCATGATCTATGGGCTTTATTCCAATTCTTGTGAATTTCTCTGTGATCTATCTATGGGTCAATTTCCTTCATGTATCAAATCATGTTTTATGATCTATGGGCAGATTTTATAACTATTTTGAATATAAATTTATAGATTTGGATTTCAATCAAATTTTGCCCAATTATGTATGTTTTATGAAAAGTCAAGTTATGATTTTTTAATGATCTTGATCTTCTTTAAACCAATTATGATTTATGCTTTATGATATGAATACTCTCAAGTACTTATCATGGATATATCGAATGTCAAATTTGTAAATGTTTTACAAGTATACATGAATTCCATGATTTACAGATTTATGACTCTTGGCCAATATGGGCTCTTTTTCATGGCTAATTATGTATTTCAAATGGGGACCAACAATGTTACTACTTATTGGGCCATGATTGATGAATGCATGATTACAATATGAGCCCTAATTTGCATATTTTTGGGAGCAATGTCTAGCACCGAGTAGACCCGGCGTTCAGGTAAACCCCGCGGTCTCAGAATTACGTGCCACTGTAGGTATATATATTTATTATTGGATTCCTGTGATATCACCACGCATGCATGCCCCCCTGCCTGGCAAGTCGGGGACGGTCCTGACCACTTGGGCGAAATAGTGGGGCATCATGTAAGGCTCTATCATGATTGTGTCGGTTAAGACGAGTCCTCCCATTGTTCCTCATGATTTATGCATAGTTATGTTTATGTTACTTTGGCTCGAGTTATGTTTAATAAAGCTTCCTCTTATGATTATGATTATGACTATTTTACGAATGTTTTGAAAACCTTGAGCCCTTATGTTCACGTTATGATATTTACTTTATGATCATGCTGTCCTACTCTTATGAACTCTTATGTATTATAATTGTCAGTTTTACTTACCTTGCATACTCAGTACATTTCAAATACTGACCGCATACTCTATATTGTATGATTTCATGATACAGGTCCGAGGGACCCGTTTCATCATTAGTCCTGCTCCTCTCTCTTAGACTTGTCTATCCAGCATTGGTGAGTCCTCATTCTTCGAGGAAAGTCAGTTATCTATAGTTATGTTATTTCAGTTACAGACTTTCATTGAGCTAGTTGGGGATGTTGTCCCATCAACTCATCAGTTATGTTAGAGGCTATTAAGACATTATGTAAAAATCAGCTCATTATGATTCGGTATTGGCTTGATATGTACGTATAACTTCCTCTTAAGAATGTTTTATTATATCAGTATGTGCTTATAGTATGCTCTTAGTTGATATATTCATGCCATGGGCCGACTTGGAGCCTCTCGGGCTTCTTTGTCCCGTGTCTCTATCCGGGCTTATCTTCGGGTCATGTCAAACTTAGTATCAAAGCATTAGGTTTTGAAGTGTCCTAGGGTGTCTGAAAGCCGCATTAAGTAGAGACTTTTTCATGGGTGTGAAGTTCGCCACACTTATGACGAAGAGGGTATGAGACATTTAGGAAATGTTCCCTTCTTTCATGATCTATATTGTGCGATGAAATGTCTCTCTATCCTTCTAACTCGTGCTATACGCATTTGCAGAATCATGCCTCCTCACCGAGTTAATGGAAAAATAAATAGAAATGGAAATGGCCATGAGAATGGCAATGGGGATGGGCACTGGAAGGCCCCACCAGCCCCCGAGGATCATGTACCCGAACAGGTTTCCCACGCAGACTTTAGGACAGCTATATAGATGCTAGCTCAAGCTTTGACCACCCAAGTCAACCAACAGGAGGTAGCACATGTCCCTCAAAATGGGAATGCGATAACGGAGAGAGTTAGATATTTTCTGAGGATGAACGCTCCAGAGTTTCTTGGGTCAAAGGTGGACGAGGACCCATATGAGTTTATTGATGAAGTTCTGAAGATCACCTAGATCATGGGGGTGACGAGGGAGGAGCACAAATCTAGCCTTATATCAATTAAAATGGGCTGCGCATATTTGGTTCAGGCAATGAAAGGATAGCAGGACAGTTGGTGCAGGTCCCATTGGTTTGGATGAGTTCCATACCGCATTTCTGAAATGATTCTTCCCTCGTGAGATGAGGGAGATTAAAGCAGCGGAGTTTGTGAACCTGAAGCAGGGTAACATGACAGTTAGGGAGTATGCTTTGGAGTTCACTCATTTGTCCAAGTATGCACCAGAGCTAGTGGCTGATTAGAGAGCTCGGGTGAGCAAGTTTGTACATGAAGTAGAGGACTACATTGACAAGGATTGTAGGACCGCCATGCTTCATCAGGACATTGATATGCCCTGATTGGTATTGTACACCCAATAGATGGAGGCAATGCATCTGAGAGAGAGATAGGCCAAGAGGGCCTGGACAGACAGTTATGGGTTCTCTTAGTAGAGATCGGGAGGCGAACATCGCCAGCAGTCTCATCAGAGGTCATTAGCTCTAGCGCCATCATCGGCCAGTGCACCATCAGATCGCGAGGTGATCAGAAGAGTAGAGTTCGAGGAGCTAGAGTAGCATGCAAACAAAGCGTACTTTCCTAACCTATGAGAAGTGTGGCAGGAATCATATAAGGGAGTGCTTGATTAGGTCAGATATCTATTTTGGGTGTGGTAAACCAGGGCACATGCGCCGGGAGTGTCCATTAGCTAGATGAGGTGATGGTAGAGGCCGTACTCAGGCTACCAGCTCAGCAGCAGCATCAGCACGCCCAGCTCAGCAGGGTGCGTCCACCAATGTAGGTGGTGGCCAGCGCCAAAATAGGTTTTATGCCCTTACATCTCAACAGGAGCAGGACACTTCACCAGATGTGGTTACTGGTATGTTACGAGTATTCCACCTTGATGTATATGCATTGTTAGACCTAGGTGCTACTTTATCTTTTGTGACGCCTTATGTTTCTAGTAATTTCAGAGTCAGTTTCGAAATCCTATCAGAACCCTTCTCCATCTCTACTCCAGTTGGTGAATTAGTTATAGCACGACGGATATATAGAAATTGCCTTGTCACAATCCTTCAGAAAGTCACCTCAGCAGATTTAGTAGAGTTAGCTATGATCGATTTTGATGTTATCTTCGGCATGGATTGGCTACATGCATGTTATGCCTCAGTCAACTCTAGAACCCATGCAGTAGAGTTTAGATTTCCGGGTGAGCCAGTCCTAGAGAGGAAGGGTAGTTTAGCTGTGCCTATAGGTCACTTCATTTCCTACCTTAAGGCTAGAAAGATGATTTCTAAAGATTGCGTGTATCATCTAGTTGGGTTAAGAATGCTACATCTGAAACCCCGACTATCCAGCCAGTTCCTATTGTGTGTGAATTGATGAGCCCGCAAGTGTACGGGTCGTACAAGTAATATAGTGGCTCTTTTTAAGAACCGGAATGTCGAACCCACAGGAACAGGAATACGGGGTGAAA
>JACEIK010003941.1:82519-95967 GCA_018107945.1 Datura stramonium
AGATAGAGCCAGCCAGGCACCAGATGTGCTTAGGCACAGTAGTGTAGCAGTCCAGGTCCTAATAGGGCACCAGGTGCCAGTCATACCCCCCAAGGCGGGGTGTGACATGACTTCCCCCGATGACCAGATCTACTCCTCTGCTGCCGTGGAGGTAGTGGTCTGGGTGGTCTGTCTGATAGTCGTGGCTTGGGTCCACCCTGGGATTCTGCCTGCATATCACTAGGTCTGGCCCTATGGCGCTGCTCCTGATTTTCCTCTCTATCTCCCGCTGCCGCTGCCTAATTCCCTCAATATTCTGGGCAAATGCTTGAACACGGGCAATATCCATATCCTCTCACAAAGTAGTTGTATATAAGTCTCCACATATTCTAGATTCAACCCCATAATAAATCGGTGTACCCTGGCCGACATGGTATCTACAAAGGTCGGTGCATATCGGGCCAGGGAGTCAAATCTCATAGCATACTCCCGAACACTCATCGAGCCCTACTCTAGATGCAAAAACTGATCTATGCGAGCCTGTCGAATCTCCCGCGACAAATAGTGGTCCAGGAAGGCCTCTGAAAAGATGGACCAAGTCATAGGGGGAACATCTCTACCTCGGGACCTTTCCCGACTCTCGTACCATAATACTTCTATGACCCGCTGCCGAAAGACAACTAACTCAACCGACTCCGCTGGTGTAGCATGCATTACCCTAAAGATCTGCTACAGCTGGTCCAAAAAGTTCCGAGGGTCCTCATCCCAGTTCGTCCTTGTGAACCGTGGGGGACTCAATGCAAGGAACTCTCGGACCCTCAAACTACCAGGTCCTCCTGAAGATTCTGCGACCACAAGTGCCACTGGCTGATACTGTGCAGCCATCATCTGAGCTAACATAAAAACAACACTCCTGACTTCCTAATCTGATGGCATCGATATAAAGACTACTGGAGGTGGTGCCGACACTTGTGCCGCTCCGAATAGCTCCTGACAGGGAGGAGGCTTCTGGGGAGATTGAGATGGAGTCTCCCTGTCGCCCTCAAATCGGGCTGACTCTAACTGGGGCACCCTGCTAGTGCCCTCTCCTGCTGCAATGTCCAATTCTCTGCCAGTCATGGGATGTCGCCTATCCGACATTTCTTTGTAGACAAAAAGAATATGGTAAGCTTAGGGACTCAACCCTATACTGTACATCTCCATAGAATGACCGGAAGAAAAAGAAGAGTAATCACCCTATCATGCCTTGCAGCCTCTTGTCTATAAAATGTGGTGCACAACATATCCATATACAAGACTCTACTTAGCACAGCTTGCCGACTCCCTGAGATACGACCTGCTCTGATATCAAGTTTTTCACGCCCCACCTTAGGAGGCATGACTGGCACTTGGTGCCCTACTAGGGTTTGAACTGGTCTAATTGAGCTTGTGCATCTTTGGTGCAAGACTAACACTAAATCTCAAATCAAGAAAACAACTGGCTATATTTCGGCTGTAAACTCAGCCCCCGACCGACAAGGCCTTATAGCCACCTATAAAAGAAAACAGCTAACCAGAACAGATAATGACGGGGAATCGTATACGGGCCGACAAGACCACCATGATGTCTAATTATAATTGTAAAGTAAATCCATTACTAAACTAAGCTATGGTCGACAAGGCCGCTAACTAACAGCTAAACAGGGCCCGACACGGCCAACACATAAGGTAAAACATATATGGGCCCCACAAGGCCAACAACAACTAACCACAGGGAATAAGGAATAATCTTCAAGCCTCTAGAAGTGATATAATGGTCGAGACAGGGCCTCGACCTACCCATAAACTAAACAAACAAAAAGAGAGTAAACCTCCTAACTAGTAGCTCCAAAGGAAAGGAGCCGACTGCACTACTAATCCTCACTGAAAAATAGGAAGGTTCTGATCCGCGTCTATCGACACCTGTTGTTATACCCCTAGAATTCAAGAATTGGACCCGAAAGTTGAAACAGAGAAAAACTGGAAAATGGCCCTGCAGTTGCAGAATGAGTCGTTGGAAGACTCATTAGGAGACCCATAGATTCGTCAAGGGACTCGTGGAAGGCCTGGAGTGATGAAGGACTTGAGGTCCCCACGAGTAAAGTAACGACTCGTGGTTAGTCACCATGAGTCATCATTTCAATCATGGGGTGATTCTAGAAGTTAATTGGAAAATATATCTAGTGTACTTGACGGATGGGACCCCACGAGTTGTGATCAGTCCCAACAACTCGTGAGGTGAGTTGTTACTAAGCAAATCAGATTTTTAGTTTTGGTGAGCAGTGCACTTGACGGGAGGAGACCACAAGTCGTGGTTGAGGGGGACTAGTCATTATGTCACTCGTTAGGAGCTCCGGCAGACCAGTTATCCAGTGAACTTGATGAGCTACCCAACTAATCGTTTGCCCAGGTGACAAGTCGTCAGGACATCCATTAGACCCCACGACAATTAGTTTCAGCAAATTCAGTAAGGGCTTTTCTGTAATTCCTAAGTTCCAAGGACCTATACTACGCCGTTTTAAGCTTGTTATAGGTGGTTTTTAGTTGGGGAAAACCTATCTTAAGCCATTATTCTCATGCATGCAAGATTGGAGGTATAAAGAGAAGAATCAAGGTGAATTCTCAAGGTTTCCAATTGGAAAATTAAAGGGAGTTAGAATTCTTCATTCCCAGGTATGTAACGCCATGAGTGGGTGCTTTCTTCCACACCCATGCCCATTCCCTATCAAAAATATGATTGAATTGTCTATGACCAAGTGTGGGGTTTTACCCAATTGCATGATTCTTCAACCTCTATACATGGGTATGATTATATTGAGTTGATATTGATGATATACGAAGCTTAGGAGGATTCTAACTTGTTTTCCCTTATAAAAATTGTTTTCTAAAATTGAATCTAAAACGCCCATGGAAGAATAGTTCATAGAAGAGGTGATTTGTGATAAGTGTGTGTTGATGATTAAATAAATGATGAAAAACATATTTCTAACACTACGCATGATCATGTTAATGTTTTAAAAGTGAATTGAATAGATCCAAATATGATAAAGCTTGGGTGGTGCCACATGATGTTTTAAAGTAATAATTTCCCTTACATAAGCTTACCACATGGTTTGAAGTGAATTTTCCTCAACTTTTATTATAAATTCTAGCTTGTGGTTTGTTTTGAAGTAAAGTCTCCTATATGCATGAAATCATAATTGAGATGTGTGTCACTATGAGCTTTGTCGATAGACAATGTCAAGCTTTATTTTCATATGATGTTGAGTCTATGCATGATGTTATGATGAGCCTTGTCATTAGACAATGTTGTGGTTCATTTCATACGATGTTGAATTATGCATGATTTCATCTTGAGCTTCGTCGAGGAACAATGTTGAGCTTTGTCGATAGACATTGTTGAGCTTCGTCAATAGACGATGTTGAGCTTCGTTATATACGATGTAGAGCATTGCATGTTGTTGGGAGAAGAGTCTAGCACCGAGCGTGTTAATGGTCGACCACCCTAAGCCCCAGAACTACGCGCCAACGTAGGTTGAAACTTATATATTATTGGAACCTCTCTTGCAAGCTAACCCCAACCTGATTGGCCCTTTAGCTTGATGTCGATATCATGGTATCGTCCATCGCCCTGAAAAAGTTATGGACGGCTCTTCCCACTTGAGTGTGATAGTTGGGACTACGTAAACTCTATCGTCGTATATCGGTTAAGTGAAGAGTCTCACGCTGCCTATATAATTCAGATTTGCATATTTACCATTCATGATGATTACTTACGCATGCATGTTCAAGAAGTAAGGTTGACTCATTTTTTCTATTTTGATATAAATGTTATGTTTCATATTGAGTCATTCGAGTTAGTCATGATTTTCTAAAGCCATGCATGATCATGTTATAATCAGAGTATGATTTCAGAATGAGTGTATGTGGTCTTCTTCTTATCCTTAAAAGCTTATGATATATGTATGACTTGCTTGAAGAGATTTATATTACTATAGCGGTTTTACTTACCTTGCATACTCGGTATATTCCACGTACTGACCGCATACCTTTTATGCTGCAACGTTTCATGATGCAGGATCCGGTTCTCAGGTTCAGTCCCGTCTGTAATCGCTTATTAGGATTAACATCTGCTTGATTGGTGAATCCTCATCTCTCAAGGACTAGACTTTCAGTTATTTTGGATGTATTTCTTTTGTTTCCGTATTGTTGAGCTAGTTGGGGGTGTTGTCCCATCAGCTCGTCCAGATTAGAGGCTTATCAGACTTGGACATGTATTCAGTTTCAGATGTTTATTCTGTTGTAATATTTAGTTTGACTTCTGCCGAGTTTATAATTACGTTTTACTCTTGTTTATTGAATGAGTTAGTCAATGCTTATGTCATGGGTTGACTTGGGGTCTCTCGGGATCCCTTGTCCCATGTATATGATCCGGGCCTCCATTCTGGTCGTTAGAAACATGGTATCAGAGCTATAGGTTTGATGTGTTCTAGGGAGTCTGAAAGCCGCATTAGGTAGAGTCTTTTTCATGGGTGTGAAGTGCGCCGCACTTATGAAGAAGAGGCTACTAAACGTTTTAGGAAATGTTCCCTTCTTCCATGATCTATGTCGTGCGATGAAAAAGCCTTTCCATCCTTCTAATTCGTGCTATTCATGATTGCAAAATCATGGCTCCTAGGAGGATGAATTGAAGGCGAACAGATGTGGTGAAGGCCACGATGAGGGAATAGAAAGCAGCTGAATTTGTGAATCTAAAGCAAGGGAAGATGACGGTCCAAGAGTACGCCCTTGAGTTCACCCTCCTATCTAAATATGCCCCCGAGTTGGTGGCCGACCAGTGGGCGCAGGTGAGTAGATTTGTACATGGTATAGCAGTATATTTGGATAAGGGCTGCAGGACAACTATGCTCCACCAGGACATGGACTTTCCCCACATAGTGTTGTACGCTCAACAGATGGAGGCAGCACACTCGAGGGAAAGGGAGGCCAAGAGGGCCCAGACTAAGGACCATAGATTCTCACAACAGAGGTCTGGGGGTGGGCACTGGTAGCATACCCACCAGAGATCGTCAGCCCCTGCATCGTCATCCGTGAGTGTGCCATCTAGATCTCGACATGATCAGAGGGGGCAAGCATCAAGCTCGAGGGGTCATAGCAGCAGACCCACAGATTCCAGCATTCCAGCTTGCCGTAGATGTGGTCGAGGGCACACAGGCCAGTGCTTAGCAGGATCAGGAGCTTGTTTTGGATGTGGGCAGCCTGGACATATGCTTCGAGATTGTCCAGCTACGAGACAGAACCAGGTTGGGGGTCGAGGTCCATCCTACAGTTCAGTAGTCCCTCCCCCCCACACAACAAATCAGGGGGAATCTACTAGCACAACTAGCGGGGAGCGCCAGAACAGATTCTATGCCTTAGCCACTCGCCAGGAGTAGGAGGCCTCGCCAGATATAGTTATCAGTATGTTGAGAGTTTTTCATGTTGATGTGTATGCTTTGCTAGATCCAGGGGCTACCCTATCTTTTGTGACGCCTGATATAGCCAGTTGCTTCGGAGTTAGTCGCGATGTTTTATCAGAGCCCTTCTCAGTTTCCACTCCAGTAGGTGACTCAGTTATAGCTAGACAGCTGTATAGAGATTGTCTGGTCTCAGTCCTTCATAAGGTCACCTTAGAAGACTTGATAGAGTTATCCATGAATGATTTTGATGTTATTCTCAACATGGATTGGCTATTTGCATGTTATTCTTCAGTTAATTCTAGAACCCGGTCAGTAGAGTTCAGATTTCCGGATGAGCCAGTCTTAGAATAGAAGGGAAGTTTAGTTGTGCCTGTAGGTCGATTCATTTCTTACCTTAAGGCTAAAAGATGATTTCCAAGGGTTGCATGTACCATCTAGTCAGGGTTAAGGATGTGGAGTCCGAGAGCCCGACCATTCAGTTGGTCCCAGTAGTATGTGAGTACCCGGAGGTCTTTCCTGATGATTTGCCAGGTGTACCTCCCGAGAGGGAGATTAATTTCAGCATAGATCTTCTTCCCAATACGCAGCCTATATCTATTCTACCCTACAGAATGGCTCCAGCTGAGCTAAAAAAGTTGAAGGATCAGTTGAAAGACCTTCTAGATAAGGGTTTCATCAAGCCGAGTAAGTCCCCATGGGGCACACCAGTATTATTTGGTTAAAAGAAGGACGGTTCCCTTCGCATGTGTATCCATTATCGGTAGTTGAATAAGGTTATTGTCAAGATCAGGTACCCCTTACCCAAGATTGATGATTTTCTTGACCAGCTCCAAGGTGCCAGATGTTTCTCCAAGATTGATCTCAGATCTGGATATCACCAGTTTAGGGTTCAGGAGAGTGACATCCCAAAAACTGCCTTCAGGACTCGGTATGGCCATTATGAATTTGTTGTTATGTCTTTTGGACTAACCAATGTCCCTGCAACTTTAATGGATTTAATGAATAGGGTATTCAAGGCATATATAGACATATTCGTGATTGTATTTATTGATGATATTCTCATATACTCTCAAAGCGAGGAGGAGCATGCCGCTCAATTGAAAGTAGTGCTTCAAACCTTTAAGGATAAGCAGTCAAAGTTCAGCAAATGTGAGTTTTTGTTGGATTCTGTGGAATTTCTAGGCCATGTGGTGTCAAGTGAGGGTATAAAGGTAGATTCTCAAAAGATTGAGGCGGTAAAGAATTGGCCCAAACCAGTGAACCCATTAGGTATCAGAAGCTTTTTGGGCTTAGCGGGTTATTATCGGAGGTTCGTTGAAGGTTTCTCATCCATTGTAGCCCCATTTACTAGATTGACTCAGAAAAAGGTAAAGTTCCAATGGTCGGAGGTTTGTGATAAAAGCTTCCAGGAATTGAAGACCCGACTCACTTCAGCACCAGTGTTAACTTTACCCGAGGGTACGGATGGCTTTGTGGTGTATTGTTATGCTTCGCGAGTTGGACTCGGGTGTGTCTTAATGCAGCATGGGAAAGTAATAGCATATGCCTCAAGACAGCTGAAAGTTCATGAAAAGAATTACCAGACCCACGATCTTGAGTTGGCCGCGGTGGTGTTTGCATTGAAGATATGGCGGCATAATTTGTATGGGGTCCACGTGGATGTATTCACGGATCACAAGAGCTTGCAATATGTGTTCACACAAAAAGACCTAAATCTTCAGCAAAAGAGGTGGTTGGAGTTATTAAAGGACTACGACATGAGTGTCCTTTACCACCCGGGCAAGGCTAATGTGGTGGCGGGTGCACTTAGCAGGCTCTCTATGGAGAGTGTGTCTCACGTGGATGAGGGAAAGAAGGAGTTGGTGAAAGATGTCTACCAACTTGCAAGGCTGGGAGTTAGATTGATCGACTCGACCGATGGCGGTGTTGTTGTGCATAACGGGTCAAAATCGTCCTTGGTGGTTGATGTTAAATCCAAACAAGATGAGGATCCAATTTTGAGGAAGCTGAAAGAGGCAATGCGAAGTCAAAAGGTGGAGGTTTTCTCCCAAGGGGGAGATGGTGTGCTACGATACCAGGATCGCCCATGTGTCCCAGATGTTGATGAGTTGAGAGTTTGGATATTGCATGAAGCACATGGTACCAGATATTTTATTCATCCAAGATCCACGAAGATGTATCGGGACTTGCGATAAATCTATTGGTGGGATGGTATGAAGAAGGATATTGCAGAGTTCATAGAAAAATGTCCAAACTGCCAGCAAGTGAAAGTCGAACATCAAAGGCCGGGAGGCGTACTTCAGGATATCAGCATCCCCACTTGGAAGTGGGAATAAATTAACATGTATTTCATTACAGCTCTACCTCGTACTCGTCGACAATACGACTCCATTTGGGTAGTGGTCGACAAGTTAACCAAGGTTGCGCACTTCGTACTCGTCAAAACCATGGATTCAATGGATGATTATGCCAAATCGTATATTCTGGAGTTGGTTTGACTTCATGGAGTGCCCTTGTCTATTATTTCGGATCGAGGTACAAAGTTTACCTCTCAACTCTAGCGTTCTTTTCAAAAGGGACTTGGGACTCAAGTTAAGCTCAGCACAGCTTTCCATCCACAGACAGACGACCAGGCAGAATGAACAATTTAGACCCTCGAGGATATGTTGAGGGCATGTGTTATGGATTTTAAAGGTAGTTGGGATGATCATTTTCCCTTGATCGAGTTTGCCTATAATAACAGTTATCACTCTAGTATCCAGATGGCGCTGTTTGAGGCTCTTTACGGACGGAGGTGTAGATTGCCCATCGGATGGTTTGAGGTTGGTGAGGCAGCCGTGGTAGGACTTGATTCGGTTCATGAGGCCATGGTAAAGGTCCAGTTGATAAGGGACCGGTTAAAAACCGCTCAGAGTCGTCAGAAATCGTATGCTGATATGAGGAGAAGGGATCTAGAGTTTGATGTGAACGACTGGGTATTTCTAAAAGTATCTCCTATGAAGGGAGTCATGCGGTTCGTAAAGAAAGGGAAACTCAGTCCCCGCTATGTTGGTCCCTACCAGGTTGTGAGAAGAGTTGGTAAGGTAGTATATAAGTTGGATTTGCCATCAGAGTTATTTCAGTTCATTCCGTCTTTCATGTGTCACTTTTGGAGAAATGTTTGGGTGATCCAGCCTTGGTAGTCCCGGTGGATAGCGTTGGGGTAAAAGACAGCCTTAGTTATGAAGAAATTCCCATTGAAATCTTGGATCGTCAAGTACGGAAGTTGAGAAACAAGGAAGTAGCTTCAGTTAAGGTTTTATGGAGAAATCAGCATATCGAGGGAGCTACGTGGGAAGTTAAAGCGGATATGATGGCTAAATACCCACATTTATTCTCTACCGGCTTAGTTCAGACTTGAGGTATCAATTTTTCCCTATGATTCTATTTAAATTCTTGTTCAGTTCATGTGTTCAAGTTTCCTTTATGTGTATGAATGCGTATGTGAGATTTGAATTCAGTTCAACTATGTGGTCCTTTTCGGAGGTAGTCATTCTGTGAAAATTTATGTTAAAATGATCAACATTGGAGTGTGATAATTGCATGTTTCTGTTTTCTGCTTGTTTCTAACATTCGAGAACGAATGTTCCCAAGGGGGAGATATTGTTATACCCCAAGAATTCAAGAATCGGACCCGAAAGTTGAAACGAAGAAAAACTGAAAAATAGCCCTGCAGTTGCAGAATGAGTCATTGGACGACTCGTTAAGAGACCCCACTAGTCTTCAAGTGACTCGTGGGAAGGCCTGGAGTGATGAAGGACTTGAGGTCCCCACTAGTGAAGTAACGACTCGTGGTCAGCCACCACGAGTCGTCATGTCAATCATGGGGTGATTCTAGAAGTTAATTGGAAAATATATCCAGTGTACTTGACGGATGGGACCCCACGAGTCGTGGTCAGTCCCAACGACTCGTGAGGTAAGTCGTTACCAAGAATCATATTTTCATTTATAGTGAGGCAGTGCACTTGACGAGAGGAGACCACGAGTAGTGATCGCGGGGGACGAGTCATTATGTCACTCATTAGGAGCTCCGGAAAACCAGTTATCCAGTGAAATTGGCGATCTACCCAACGGATCATTTTCCCAGGTGACGAGTTGTCAGGTCGTCCGTTAGGACCCCCTGACAGTTATTTTCAGCAAATTCAGTAAGGGCTTTTCCGTAATTTCTAAGTTCTAAGGGCCTATACTACGTCGTTTTAAGCTCGTTATAGTGGGTTTTTAGTAGGGGAAAACCTATCTTAGGTCATTATTCTCGTGCATGCAAGATTGGAGGTTTGAAGAGAAGAATCAAGGTGAATTCTCAAGGTTTCCAATTGGAATCTCAGCTGGGCAATTAAAGGGAGTTAGAATTCTTCATTCCTAGGTATGTAAGGCCATGAGTGGGTGCTTTCTTCCACACCCATGCCCATTCCCTATCAAAATTGTGATTGAATTTTCTATGATCAAATGTGGGGTTTTACCTAATTGCATGATTCTTCAACCTCTATACATGGGTATGATTAGATTGAGTTGATATTGATGTTTTATGAAGCTTGGGCAAATTCTAACTTGTTTTCCCTCATAAAAATTGTTTTCTAAATTGAATCTAAAAGGCCCATGGATTAATAGTTCATAGAAGAGGTGATTTGTGATAAGTGTGTGTTGATGATTAAATAAATGATGAAAAGCATATTTCTAACACTACCCATGATCATGTTGATGTTTTCAAAGTGAATTGAATAGATCCAAATATGATAAAGCTTGGGTGATGCCCACATGATGTTTTAAAGTAATGATTTCCCTGACATAAGCTTACCACATGTTTTGAAGTGAATTTTCCTCAACTCTTATAATAAATTATAGGTTGTGGTATGTTTCGAAGTAAAGTCTCCTATATGCATGAAATCATAATTGAGATGTGTGTCACTATGAGCTTTGTCGATAGACAATGTCAAGCTTCATTTTCATATGATGTTGAGCCTATGTATGATGTTATGATGAGCCTTGTCATTAGACAATGTTGAGCTTCTTTTTATATGATGTTGAGTTATGCATGATTTCATCTTGAGCTTCGTTGAGGAATGATGTTGAGCTTCATCGATAGACATTGTTGAGCTTCGTCAATAGACGATGTTGAGCTTCGTTATATATGATGTAGAGCATTCAATGTTGTTAGGAGAAGAGTCTAGCACCGAGCGGGTTAAGGGTTAACCACCCTAAGCCCCAGAACTACGCGCCAACGTAGATGGATACTTATATATTATTAGGACCTCCCTTGCAAGCTATCCCCGACCGGATTGGCCCTTCAGCTTGATATCGATATCATGGTATCGTCCATTGCCCTGGAAGGTTTATGGACAGCTCTTACCACTTGAGTGTGATAGTTGGAACCACGTAAGCTCTATCGTGGTATGTCGGTTAAGTGACGAGTCTCCCACTGTCTATATCATTCAAATTTGCATATTTACCATTCATGATGATTACTTATGCATGCATGTTCAACAAGTAAGGTTAACTCATTATTTTGGTTTTGATATAAATGTTATTCTTCAGCTTGAGTCGTTCGAGTTAGTCATGATGTTCTAAAGACATGCATGATCATGTTATAATCAGAGTATGATTTCAGAATGAGTGCATGTGGTCTTGTTCTTATACTCTAAAGCTTATGATATATGTATGACTTGCTTTAAGAGATTTATATTACTATAGCGGTTTTACTTACCTTGCATACTCGATACATTTCACGTACTGACCGCATACCTTCTATGCTGCATCTTTTCATGATGCAGGATATGGTTCTCAGGTTCAGCCTCTTCCATAGTCGCTTATCAGGATTAGCATCTGTTTGATTGGCGAGTCCTCATCTTTCGAGGACTATACTTTCAGGTATTTTGGATGTATTTCTTTTATTTCGTATTGTTGAGCTAGTTGGGGGTGTTGTCCCATCAACTCGTCCAAATTAGAGGCTTATCAGACTTAGACATGTATTCAACTTCAGATGTTTATTCTGTTGTTATATTTAGTTTGACTTCAGCTGAGTTTATAATTACGTTTTACTCTTGTTTATTGAATGAGTTAGTGAATGCTTATGTCATGGATCGACTTGGGGTCTCTCAGGATCCCTTATCCCATGTCTACAATTCAGGCCTCCGTTCGGATCGTGACACCTGCAGGCAAGTAATGCAGCGCCTTAAGGAGGGCGTTAGTACAATATGTACCCAATATGTAGGGCAGTAATTAAAAGTGACTGAATGAACTGAAATGAAATTGAAGTAACTAAAAAGAAGGAATAGAAGTACCACTTGAATACCTGAACTCCTTGCTATTAAATCTATCAGTAACTAATGCAAACTAGAACCTTAATTGGCCCCACTTGCCGGAAGGTACAACCAATATAGAATAACCCACCTTGGGCCCCCATAACCCCTGGCGAGTATACTTCAATCTATATACCCCTAACAAGGTCACACTTAGTAATCTAATAACTATAACCGTCCTACCAGTCCCCTGGGTCTGCAACTGAGCCCGCTCGGCCCCTGACTGTAGCTACGTCTGAGTCTAGTGGACTCCTAGTATCTGCACCCCGGGCACCAGGCTCGACGGGGGTGTGGTGCCGATAGGGCATATAATAGTCCAGCCATGAAATGGACTATATGAGGACCTGGGACCCCATCTTCACCTCGCGGACGGCATACCGCTCCGTGGAGCGACGTCACCTTGCCTCTGGCGGGCGTCGACACAACTAGTAACCTTGGGGTTGGTTATGGAAGGCTATACAGGGCGTAGTCAATCCCAAACTAAACGTAGAATACTGGTCTCAGCTAATAACCACAACTAATCAAAATAGATATGCTTCTGGTTCTTTTACTGGAATTCAAACTGAGTTATAATACTAAAGAAACTAACTTGCCGAAAGAATTCTCCTTAACATACCTGGATTGCCAATTTCTGATTAACAGGCGAGATTTGGTTCGTATTCAAAAGCTCTTTTTAACTGTAATCGTATTACTGAGAGAATGAGACTAGTTTCAGTAGTAAACTCGGAAAAACGATAACTTTATATATAAATATTAACTATACTTTAACTTAATGAAACACAATCGAAAATGAATAATTTCTCGAGAGTTCAGAATGGGATAAATACTTACTTGAAACCTGTGATCATATAGAAATTAGTTTGGACCAATTCTAACAACTTCTACTTAGTGGGGTTACGATTTGTCGAGCGAATTTCAAGAAAATAACTCTGTAGCAATGCTCCCTGTAGGCTTATAATGCGATACCTGAAGTTAATTTGAATTTGGACAGCATTTGACAGCGTAAACGGAATAAAATTACCTGAATTCTTCGTATCTCCCTCCCTCTGGACGAAATATAACAAAGGAATACATTGAAATGAACTAGGGACTATTTATGTACTTAGGGCAGTGGACAAGGGGTCCGTGGCATGGATCTTGTCCTGCCAAAAGTCAGGCGAGCGACGATGCCCAACGCGGAGGGAGGGGGTCCGTCGTACGCTGCCCCTGTTGCAGCCTACTCTGGCCTTCTCCCTCGCTTCCCCAATTCCGCGCTAGTTTGACCTTTTCCCAGGTCCTTCCTCATACGTGTCGAACTCTAAAACTCTTGAGTAACGTACAAATAGACCGATTAAATGTTAGGAACTTACGGGATATAACAATATATAAGTTAATATGCATGATTTAAAGGGATGTTATTATTTGATTACTTGCTAGTGTGAAAAATATAGTTGGATTAGCAATAAACAATTGTTCTTTAGTGAAATATTGGTAGAAATTGAGATTTTATTATAAAATTATCATCAAGTGAATTCAGCGATTTCCAACATTTTTTAAATATAGATTTTCTGAAAGTTATTTTTTCTTAAGTAATTCACAGATATAAAATTCTACTCTCATTTTATCAATATGACTCTTCCAAATTGTAAACTAGAATAATATAATTTTGTAGCATAAA